>WYDF02043074.1:0-12383 GCA_009867245.2 Adranes taylori | reverse complement strand
GGGGCTCGCCGTTGACGCAGATTTCTGCGTCATTGCTTATCTATAGTGTTTTAAATTCGAATGCGAGTTGGCGCTTGTTGTTCTTGCCAAATATTTGTTTTTTGCCATGTAAATTTGAATTGCGGTCATGCGTTGGGGAAATTCCCGATTTGAATATTGAAAAATTTACTAGATTTAAAAAGATAACAAGATTTAAAAATAAAAGCATCTAATTTTTGTAAGCATTTAGAAGCGTAGATGATGTAATTTTCGAGCAATCCCTGACTGAACCAAAACACAAATTATAGTGTAAGAAATTATGTTTATTGTCATTAAGTTAGTGTAAAATAAACTCCTATGCCTAAATTGGGCTAAGCGCGAAATCTGTACTAAAATGAAACGAAAAATATTCCATCATATCATAAATGCTTCCTGTTATTATAAATCATTAGAATTCTATCACGACATATTTTATAGAACTTAAACAAACAAAACCAACAACCAAAAGATCGAAAGACATAACCAATCCCTGTTATTAAATTATTACTATTTTACACCCTAATTAGATTATTTATCTAAAATATTCTTCTTAAATATGATGATACTCCAAATGGTTGCGTGTTAAAGAAAAAGAAAAATGAAGAACAACTAGATGAAAATACACCCAAAGGAAGCGGATAAAATTCAAAATGACTCAATTTAAACTTACCCACGCTATCAAAACTGTCTCCAAAAACACACGACGTACCTTGAATAATATTATGGTCTTTTAAAGGGACTAAATATAATAAAAAAAACAATCTCGGAAGATGGTTTTTTTTTAAGTAAATTATACGTGCCACCTACGAACATATTTCGATACTACTATTACGTTTATTGCTTGTGTCACACAAAACTATCGCTATTAATGTGACATATTACTGTAATTTATTTAAATAACACCTTTTCAGATTGTAATACATAATAGAAACATACGTTGTTTTATTTCGTTCGTTAAGTATTAATAGCTGTAGCCAGAATTAATGCTAGCCAATTCTTCTTTTGCTTCTTTAAATTTTAAAAACAAAAACAAAAATTTACAAAAATTAAAAATTAAAACTATTAAGATTTTATGTTCGGTTACAGAATCAAAAGGTCGCTTTAATAAAATTTTAAAAATATTTTTTTTTTAATAAGAAGAAATTAAAATTAGAACCTTCGTAGCACAGTTTCAAAATCGGATAAAGTACCACAAGTGACTTTGTGTGGCTTGTCTATTTAATTTTACACTTATGAACTATCAGATAAGACTGATGTGCAGCCTTGTAATCACATTCTGAACACTTCTTCGTTTTTTTCCTGAATTAGTGCGTTTGTGAATTAAGAGACTACTCTTGCGCGCGACCTTGTAATCACATTCCGAACACTTAAATGACTTTCCCCAAAATGGGTACGTTTATGAACAACTTGATAATCTGATTACTATTTTTTGTACTGTTGTATTCACACTTTTGTCTTTCGCCTGACTGAGTACGTTTATGAATTATGAGATCATTCTTTCGTTTTGTATTGTATCAGACGGCAAACACTCATATATCTTTTTAACTGTATGAATGCGTTTGTGATTTACTTTGTGGCTGCAACTTACAACAAAAAAATTGAAATAAAAATTCTAAAAAGAAATTGATTCATTTTAAATCGAAGCCTTTTCAGTGCTCAGAATGTGATTTTAAAACTGCACGAAAAAATTGTAGTTAAAGTTTTCGACCAGTTTTAAAATCACATTCTGAAAACTGGAAATACTTCGGTTTAAAATGAATCCATTTCTTTTTAGAATTAACTTGATTTTGAATTTCATTTCTGTGAATTCCATAAAATTGCTGATTCCTAAAACTTTGTTATCATTGTTTGTCGTGCATTTGAATGGTATCTCCACAGAATGGTTGGCTGCGTGAATTGTTCTGTGTATTCTGTAATATGGTTAATATAATAGTAGATCGTCAATAAATTGGAGTATGATTATTTTTGTTTTGAACGTAGTGTCTGTGGCTGTTGGTAGTCCACCCAATAAAGTTAAAATACAGATTATAGAAAACAATTTTGAAAGTACATTTCGATAATTATTTAGCGGCGAAATATTTCTACATGAATTAATTTTACATCAAATTGCATAAAAATATCAGAACCCCTCCACAATTAACTACGGCAATTACAAAAAATTGATTTTTTCTTTTATACTACGAGGATTGTTAAAGTTTGACAATTTTGACAATGTTTTATACAATCTACGTACGGTATTTGTGTTGTATACAGTAAGTAGAAAAGTTCATCTAGGCCAGAAATTGAATAACTTTCAACGTGGATAAACTTAACCACTCAGTGAATCGATGAACTTAATTCGAGTATTGGCGATGAAGCACCATCAGTAACCAGTGTATACCGCACAGTGTAGCACCATCACCATCAGTAACCGTAATCACACCCCAAACACTCATGCAACTTTTTAACTATATGAATAGGTTTGTGAATTACGAAACTGGTTTTTCGTGAACATGGTTTTAATTGAAATCACACTCCAAACACTCATATAGTTTTTGAACTATATAAATGCGTTTGTGATTTACTAAACTCATTTTTCGTACAGTTTGAAAATCACATTCTGAACACTGAATAGGCTTCTGTTTAAAATGAAACAATTTCTGTACAGAATTAACGTGTTTTTGTGTTATAAGATCAAAGCTATAAAATTACTGTTTCCTAAAACTTTGTTGCCATTGAAAATTACAGATTATAGAAAACAATTTTGAAAATACATTCCCTTAATTATTTAGCTGCGAAATATTTTTGATACACAATTATTTTTTCATGAATTAATTTTACATAAAATTGCATAAAAAAGGCATACGAGGGTTGACTTTTACATTTCGGGATTTGATAATCCTAGTGTTGCCAGCTGACGTCTCTGTCGTAAATTTTGACATTTTTTACGGTATTCGTACGCAGGTATAATAGTAGATTGTCAATAAATTGGAATATGATTTTTTTTAATGTAGTGCATTTGACTACATCTGTTGGTAATCCACCCAATAATGCTAAAATGGATTATTTTGAAAATACATTTCCTTAAATATTTTGCTGAGAAATATTCCTGATACACAATTATTTTTACATGAATTAATTTTACATAAAATTGCACAAAATATGAGAATCGTTTCAAAATTAGCTAAAGCAATTAAAAAATAGATTTTTCTTTTATACTACAAGAGTTGTCTTTTATATTTTGAGATTTGGTAACCCTAGTGTTGCCAGCTGATGTCTCTGTCGTAAAGTTTGACATTTTTGACGGTACTCGTAAGCCGAATGTTTTCACCTACGAGCGCTATTTGTGTTGTATACAGTAACTTGAAAAATTAATCTCGGCCAAAAATGGAATAACTTTCGACGTGGATTAACTGAACAATTCTTATTAACTGAACAACATCGATGAACGTAATTCGATTTATGGCGATGAAACACGATCAAGGACCAGTATTTATAGATGGTTTACGAATTTTGTGAAGGTCGTCCAAAATCGGTTATTGTTCCGGCTAACATCAAAACAGTGCGTGAACCGATAGTGCAAGATTGTCATGTGACTTATTTTGAGATTAAGCGATCCATGGACATTAATGGAACCAACGTGAAATCCCCCATAATTTGACAATCGTTCAAATGATGCTCTTGTCAATTGGTCGGAACAAATGATAACAAAATACGATAGCAATGCTTTCAACTAAAGTGACTTTGTATGGGTTTATTTTATAATTGCATTTCAAACATTCATATGACTTGTCTGTAGCAGCCGCACGCTTGTGAGGCATGAAAACACTCTGAAATGCAGGCTTGTAATCACAGTCTGAACACTATGTCGTTTTTTTCATGAATGAGTGCGTTTGTAAATCAGAGACTGCTCTTGTACGCGGCCTTGTATTCACATTCCGAACACTACAATGGCTTTTCCTTCGAATGGGTACATTTATGAACTATGAAATTACTATTTTTTGTACTCTTGTACTCATATTCTGAACAAGTATATGGTCTCTCGTCTGAATGAGTACGTATATGTGTTATGAGATCATTCTCTCGTTTTGTATTGTAATCACATGCCAAACACTCAAACAGTTTTTTAACTATATGAATTCGTTGGTGATTTACTAAACTGGTTTTTCGTACAATTTTCAAATCACATTCTGAACATTTACTAGGCTTCTGTTTAAAATGAAACAATTTCTTTATAGAATTAACATGTTTTTGTACAATTTTTTTTTGTTATAAGATCAAAGCTATAAAATTACTGATTCCAAAAACTTTGTTGTGATTGTTTGTTGTGCATTTGAATTGTATTTCCACAGAGGGATGTCTGCGTTAATTATTCAGTATTCTGTAATGTGGTTTATATAATGGTTGGGAATATGATTGGAATATGATTTTTTAATCATATTCCAATCATATTCAGCAGAAGTAGCCAAAGGCAATATCTTTGGATACTTCTGCTGGTAGCGAATCCAATAGACCTACAATGGAAAACTACGATTATAGAAAACAATTTTGAAAATGCATTTCCTTCATTATTTTGTTGCGAAATATTTCTGATACACAATTATTTTTACATGAATTGATTTTACATAAAATTACATAAAAATAATAAAATCCCTCCAAAATTAGCTAAGGCAAATTTTAAAAAATAGTTAAAAGTCTATACTACGACGGTAGACTTTTATATTTCGGAATTTGGTATTGAAGAATTACTCTCAATGACGAATTTCGTGAAGACATGCAATATCGGTTGTTGTTCCGGCACACATTGATGCTGTGCATGAACTGATACTGCACATCATCATGTGAGTTATTATAAAACTAAGGTATCCATGGATATTAGAGGAACCAGCTTAAATACCCCATAATTTGACAATCGTTCAAAAAGATGCTAGTCAATTAGGCGAAACAAATGCTAACAAAATATGATAGCGACGCTTCCAAAATTACTTTGTGTGCGTTTGTTTTATAATCGCATTTCGAACATTCATATGGTTTGTCTACAGTCAATGAATGTCATTCATATGGCTTGTCTTGTCAACAGTTGTATGCGTACAGTTGTGATCTATTTGAACACTCTCGTGTGCTGTCTTGTAATCACAGTCTGAACAATTATATGGCTATTTTTTCCTCAATGAGTGCGTTTGTGTATTAAGCATCAGCTCTTGTGCGCGGCATGAAAATCACATTCCGAACACTTAAATGGCTTTATCCGGGAATAGGTACGTTTATGAATTATGAGATTACTATTTTTTGCACTATTGTTATTCACACCCTGAACAAATATATGGTCTTTTGTCTGAATGAGTACGTTGATGAATTATGAGATCATTCTTGGGTTTTATATTGAAATCCACTCAAAACAATCATATAGTATATAAATGCGTTCCTGATTTACTAATCTGGTTTTTCGTACAGTTTTCAAATCACATTCTGAACACTGAATAGGTTTCTGTTTAAAATGAAACGTGTTTTTGAATTAATTTTTCTTTTTGTTATAAGATCAAAGCCATAAAATTACTGTTTCCTAAAACTTTCTTGTCATTGTTTGTGGTGGATTTAAATGGTATTTCCACATACTGAATGTTAATGTTATTTCGTGAATTGATCTTCATCACATTCTTGATCACGATGCTCCGCCGTTTAGTCCTGATTTGGCACCGAATGACTTCATTTTATGCCCGCCCACCAAAAATAAATTGCAAAGTGAACGTTTTTCAACTCCTAAAGAAGCGGTTGATGCGTTCAAAATACTTGTTTCGGAGCTATCTCAATCAGAGTGAAAAAAGTGCTTCGAAAATTGGTTCAAAGAATACAAAATGTATTGATCTTAATAGAGGACAAACATTAAAGTATTTTTAGTTCCCTCATCTCGAAATATAAAAGCAACCCTTGTATTAATACTTTACTCCGTTAGCTAGTTAGCACTATGCCGAAGGTGACAATTTCATAAACATCCACAACTAAAACATAACCCGAAAGGACTATCATATACTAAAATATATTACACGAGACTATATATGAAGTTTCGAAGAAGGAAAAACTGAATTGCTATTAATTTGGTTTCTTTTTAAAAAGCCCTAAAGAAACATATAATCGTTATTGAGCAATTTAAATAAAAACGCCACACACAAAGGGGTGAAGACTTTTGCGTTGGTTTTTTTTTTATTTCTCTGGGTTACGCGAGGGTGGATAAAGATTTATTAGCCATTTTTTTCTAAAGAAATTCACCATTAAACACTCCTGACCCCAAGGCTGTCAGATATATATCTTTCGGTATGTAATGGTGTTCGTAAAATTATGATTTGTTAATAAAAAGTGTAATCCATGTGGTAGTCTGATTTTCTGAAGATAGACGTAAAAGTTCAAGATCCGTAAAAGCTCAAATGCTAAGATCATTCATTCTCTTGTTAATTCTATATTGTAACACAAAGATTTGTCATCATTTATATTACGTTCTACTGTATATACCTTTTATAAATTTACTATCCAAGGGTCATCTAATTTATTCAAGATGGCTGGATTCTTTGAAATCAAAATCATTCATTCTTTGAAATGTTTAGTGATTGAAGCATTTTAATTCTGATACAAACTAGTTGCTAAATTCATTTATTTATCACTAATTGTTTGAAATGATGTGTAAACCAAACGATTAGTATTTGTTCAGAATGCGACTTACATGTAAGTGTTTTGTTGTTTATTAATTTAGTTGAACTTATGTTTTGTTATTTATTTCTTGTGTATTTTATTGTTTCTGCTTAGGTCATTTATGTTGATTCAATTCCTGCTTCTGACGTAATTAATTTGTTAAATAATAGATTAAATAATAGTGGTCATAAATTGTGGATACCCTCGGTAAGCCATCAGCAACACTCCTAGCGGTCGACATCGCGATAAATTTGAACTACGTTTCCCTCCGTAGTACCTCACCGATTCGATAATTTGGTGAATCGGATAAGACTTAAGCGAAGCTCACCCATTCCACATTCTCACGTACCTCAAAAACACGTGACATATATAGTGAAGGCGACGGGTGTTGTAAATAATTTAAGAATCTTTTTCAATTTTATGCCCAACACGAGCTACTAGATTTTCCTAGAGTTTCTTCAATTCTTCATGAACAATTTCAAAAGAGTGTTTCTCAGGTTTTCGCATGATACCCATGATACCATACGTGCTAACAGATGAAAAATGTAATAACCCACATCCTATATTTTATATGTCACATCCTATGTTAACACATCTTATGTTATATAAGTTATTTTCCAACTTTACAATTGTGCATTGCATCTGAATTTACTTCATCTTTAAGTGCCATGATCTCCAAAAAAGTTGGCAACAAGTAACTGCAACCTGACTTTATCTACGGTAGTTCAAAACAATGTTCGAGTAGATAGGTTGAACCATTGTATCAAGTTCTACAACCATGACGTTTTTCTTCCTCCCTGGCTCCGAAGGGAGGAAGAAAATTTTTTTGAACAACACATATACTTCTCTGAGGGCAATACTACCAGAAACAGAAGCGGTCTAGCAATAATTCTCAACATGCAAACCAGCGATAGAGTAAACGCATTTATTCCTCTTTTGAATAGAGTTGCGCTGATCAAAATCACGGCAAAGCCATTTGACTTAAATCTCATAGGCATATGCATCGACGTCCGAAATGAACAAAAAATAGAAGAATTCTCTGAACTGCCTTCAATAACACTACACTCAAAGAGAGAAGACAGCATAATTTTGGGCGACATAACGCAGAGATTGGGCAAGAAAAGGTTGTGAGCGAAGTACGGACTAGATGTGGTAAATGACTTTACAATCACGAATACCTTTTTAATCTACCTCACAAGGGACTCCACACCTGGAGATTCCCAGCTAATAAAAACCATATAAATGTAAGGAATCAGAATGACTTTGTGATGATAAACAGAAAATATTGCAACGCGGTCATCTCCTGTAAAACGTACCCGGTGCAGACATACCATCAGATCATAATCTGCTACTGGTTCGTATCAAACTCCGATTAAAGAAAATATTTTTAACAAGATATAAACATCCATGGTCTCTATAACAGAGAAAGAGAGAGAGCTGAGGTCAGATAAGACATTGAAGAAACAAGAATGGATGACAGGCGCTATCCTAAAACGTATGGAAGAAAGAAGATAACACCGAAATAAGAATGACAAACAATATAGGGAAATGCATAAGAAAGTCCCAAAACCAATGAAGGAGGCTAAGGAAGCATGACTACAAGAAAAGTGTAAGAAAATCGACATGCTATAAGTAAAACATGACATCTTTAACCTCTACATGAAAACAAAAGAAGCAACGAGAACATATTAAAGGCGAAGTTGCAGGAGTAATCTTGGACATGGACAATAATATCATTACTGAAACAGACCCCAGAAACTCATAAGGTAGAGACAATACATAGAGGAGCTCTTCGGAGGCGAAAGCAACGAAAGCAGGGACGACGTGACTTCAAGAGACAGACTATGTAGGGCCTATCATCACACAACAGAAAATAGAATCAGTTACAAACGAATGGAAAACAACAAGACTCTCGGGCCAGATCAGCTATACGGAGGAGTTCTCAAACTATTGAACTCGGAACAAGTACACTGATTACCCTTTTCAACAAAATTTATACAGGTGGCCAATTGCCAAAGGATTGGCGGTTGTCAGCATTCATTCCGCTCCCCAAAAAGCAGCCAACTAATTTGACGATAGAATAATCAGTATGAGGAGCCACGTTCTAAAAACCTTCCTTAATATCATCCAAACACGCATATATAGAAAACTCGACGAGAACATCATAAGTGACACTGAGTTCTGTTTTAGAAAGGTATTGGTCACCAGAGAGATTCTACTCTCAATAGAAGTCCTTATTCAACGAGCACGTGACGTCAACGCAAGCGTCCTCGCATGCTTCATAGTTTTAAAAAGGCCTTCGATAAAGTTCAGCACAATGAAATCATCCCAATTTTAAGGGAATCAGGAATCGACGACAACGATCCAGTAGTAATATCAAAACTATAGCTTTAACAACAGGCTACGGCTCGAGTTGAGAAAGAAACATCAGAACAGTTTAACGTACGGAAAGGAGTGTGCCAGGGTTGTAGACGTTCACCTCTGCTATTCAACGTGTACTCAGAACATATGTTCTAACGGCCGATACTATTGATGGACTGCAGGGACTCATGTGGCAAACGCCTACAACAGATATAGTATGAAAATAAACCCCAAGAAAATTCCAACGTTGATCGTCAGTAAGAACCACATCGACAATTGTCAGTTTACAACATAGCTCTCACAATGGCCGAAACCATTACATACCTAGGCCGCATACTAAATAAAAACTTGAACCGCGTTATGCAAACGCATAGATGCATTTAAAAAGTGGTGCGTGTCAAGCGAAACGGTCCTGCAACGCAACAATGGAGAAATGTAATAACTGGCAAATGTCAAGCGTAGAAAACTGGAATACTTCAGACATATCAAGCGGAATCTACTTCTACTCATCCTACAGGAAAAAAATTGAAGGTGGCAGATCAGCAGGACGGAGATGAATCTCATGGTTTCGAAATTTACGAACAAGGACCGAAATGACATCAACAGTTTTATTCAAAATGACGGTAATAAAGTAATATGGACTAAAGTAATAACCCACATCCACAGAGGATAGGCACTTGAAGAAGAAGTAGAATGTTTTGAAGAATGTGATCATTTCGCATCACATAACCGAAAAACTCCAACTTCCGATGCTTTATTGTATTTATTACTTCTGTCTGCTTCGGCACATTTAAGCCAACATCTACACATTAGATTTATGCACCACCCAGGACAATCTTAATATTTTTCTGTACAAAAGTATGCTGAAGACATAATAGGGAAGCAATCTTAGGCGGATTGTTATTGGTAGATCACGAGAACCCTCTTCATTTTCATAAACGCTGCTCTCGACAATTCTATTCTGCAATGTATTTCTGGGCAATTTTCACCAGATTCGTTCAAATAAGTCCCAAGGTATTTGAAATGCTGTACTCTCTAGACATCACAGTCAATTGTTAATATTTCCCGGATACTGTTTAGAACTTTATTGAAGACCAGACAAAGTGTTATCTTTACGTTCAGGATTAGTCCCATTGCTGAACTACGCATCACGGCTGCATCTAATAACGTTGCAGATCATGGACCCTGGTAGCAATTATCATAGTATCATCCGCATATTGGATATTATTAATGGGTATTCCGTTAACTATTACACCAACGTCAAGTTCGTTTAACGCCTTACTAATAATAAATTCCGAATATGAAATTTGAATTTCATGGCTCTGGCTCTATAGTATGTTTGACAAGATCTGCGCTTAGCAATAATTAAATTAACACGTGTTTAAAAGCATCACATGACATGTTAACATATAAGGTCACAAAGCATCACAACAATTTATACCTTCTATTTATTGAGTTCTAAAGAACGTACGTCTGTTATTAAAAAAATGTCTGTTATTTAAAAAAAACGTGAAAATGACGATTTCGGGGTACACCAAGGATGCATCATTTCTCCAATACTATTCAACATATATAGTTAACACATAATGCGTGAAACCTTTGAGGAATGGTAAGGAGGCATGCAGTACAGCAGACTACACAGTAGTGCCGATGGCTTCAAAGGACGAACTATAAGGCATAATGGCCAAGGTCAAAGATGCGAGTGAAAGATACGACCTTAAGCTGAATCAACTACCTAGGTTTAGTGATAACGGATAGTGGAGGATGCGAGAAGACGTATGGCAACGGTCTGAAATCTGAAAAGACACCAGCATCAGAAGGAACGACAAAATGCGGCTTCTTACTTCACTCATCTTTCCAATTGCCATGTATACGTCAGAGACCTGGTCTCTGACGTTAAAAAAGCTGACGCATAGAGAATGGACCCCTTTAAAATATGAGTATACCGAAAAATATTGCGAATATCTTGGACTGTCCACCATAAGAATATCTCGGCCCTAGAAGAGCAGCGTAAAGTAACAACAAGTCTCACCACAACAATAAACAGTAGCAAACTTCGATACATTCGTCATGTGCTAAGAGGCAGGGACATAATGGAGCGTCTAATTATAGAGAGCAACGTAGAGGGCACAACATCCAGAGTACATCTAAAGACTCAATCAACCACAGGATTCACATTTGCAGAATCAACTCATCAAACGCAAGACAAAACATAATGGTCAAGACAGAACATAATGGTCACCACTTCCTTACGGAGAATGATGCACAGAGAAGGAGAAGGAGGAGGAGGATGAGAAAGAGTAATATAAACGTAAAGATGATGATAGCAAGGTTTAGATGTGGAAGTATTGACAGAGGTAATAGTATTAGCTGAAGAAATGTGAGAGGATATGTAGAATATGTGGATGGGAATTGGATAAATTTATGCCAGAGATTAGTGTGGAGAATAGGAGAAAAAAATCGGTGGTGAATCGGTGAGGAAAGGAAATAAGAAGAATATATCGGGGACTAGAGGCAAGTGATCTAAGGATAATGGAAAATATCATTAAATAAATAAGTAGAAAGAAAGTATAGAGTAGGTATAGGGAAGTGATGGAGAGAAGAAGTGAGGAATTGAATAAATGATGACATGAAAAATAATGATATTGTTGTTTAGTATTATATTACTAGTATTAATAGCTACTTCTCCTAAAATGTGGTACTGTTTTGTTTTGTTAGTGTTTAATATATTTAGTGTTTTATTTCTTTTCACATTTTCTTTTATTTTACATTAAATGAGGGAATTATTTTATTACTTTATATTATTATATTTAAGAAGTTGTGAAACATAACGCCAAATAAAGGTTGCTGATTATTTAGAAATCATATTTTCATGCGTACATGAATTAATTATAATTTCCTGATTCTATTTATAGGACAGCTGTATATAGTAACCTTAAATTATATATTTTTATTTCAACTGCTGACATGTTCTTCTTTTGATATATAGCACAATTTTAAAGAATTACATTTTATTATGTTTAATGATAACTAGAGGCACTTACTTCACTTGTTTGAAACATATTATTTAAAAAAATAGGAAATTTTAAGAGAAATATAAACGCACTAATCATAAAAATATAGAGATTTCCAATTATGTAAATTTCATTGTAAAAGTTTGTAAAACTAGACCACACATGCATGAAAATAACTTTTTGTTCAAAGGAATATATTTATTAGAAAGTTTTACATCTCACGCGAGAATTCAATCCCCAAAGGTTTTCCCGAATAAAAGATGAGCAGTAATTTGAATGAGAATCAACAAGTTGTGTTTGGAATGTATACCGGCATTTAACGTTGCT
>WYDF02043063.1:0-12383 GCA_009867245.2 Adranes taylori | reverse complement strand
TATATATATAGAATTTTAATAGTTTAAATATTTTCTACGATTGTAGAAACGATGCTTCCTTTTCTATATCTGAAAGCGAAATAAAATGCAAATGATTTATCTATGTGGTTGCGTGTGTGCTCTAGAGGGGTAGATAGATTTGCATGTATGTTTATTTGAAGAAATCATCTATTCTTGTCTTTTATGCGTAGGTAGATTACTTAGAAAAGTTTAGTTGACACTAATAAGACCAGTCCCTCGTAACTCCAATCCCTCGTAGTCGTTGTCTTGTTGTTGCTCTCGTCTATCTATTCGCTGCTCCCGTCGTCGTTAATTCTCTCCCAGATTGTTTTTGACACCACCAAAATCAATCCCTGATAATGGTTATGTCGTCGTTATCGCGTAGTTGCTTCTGTTTATTAGTTATTGACTCTCTTCCCTTTTAATTCAACAACTAGCACCACTAAGTCCAACCCTTAGTAGCCCCGATATGGTCACCTAAAACACCCCAATAATAGAGCCCCTATGCATTAAGTCTGCATGTCTTTAGATGACCCGAAAGGGTCATCATCTCAACAATTGTACTATACGTGGTAATAACGGGGTCAAAAACACTTCCAATTAATATATTAAAACATCATAATATTATTGGTTTAAAAGTCATATGTCACGTGGTGACGTTTAAAAAAATACGTAGCATTTCATCAAACAATATGTGAGTATTACTTGTGCATGTACTTTACACCATACTAATTTTTACATTAAATACTTTAGATATGGTATAAAATTAATTTAATGCTTATAAACAACGTGTTTTTATATATCTTAATTTTTTTATTAATTATATATTTTAAAATTTTTTCACAAAACTAAATATCAATATTTTTAAATGAAAGAAAACAAAAACTAAACTATCAGCCTATCCATCTTAATGAACTATTCCTGTCCAGGCTATTGGCTAGCTATCTAACTCATTTTCATTGCCAGAAAAACTCAACGATTCTTCTTCTCCATTGAAGAATTGGACAATATTGGCGTCCAATACCGGCGTTTGTTGTGATTACTAAGGGTCGAATATTTTCTATTAAATCTTCTTTCAGAAAATCGTCCCTGATTATCTTTTCGTATGTTCAATACAGTTTTTCCAAACTTCCCTAGTTACTTGTCTTAAAAAGATTCGTGCCATAAATTTATAATAGTCTCATCTGTTTTTCGTTCTACTGTTGCAATCTTTTTGCCATAACAGTTTTTTGCAATGCCACATATCATCTCAATAGCATTATCATCTCAAGTGGCAATGATATAGAAGCAAGCTTAAAATTCGGTGGCCATATTTCTGTGCTAACTCATCTACTACATAAGAAGGTTTAGCTTTCTTGGAATGCGATTTACATATATCCAATAGTTCGCCTCTAAGTCCGCCGGAATTATGTTGTAAAGTGTAAGTTTTTAAATATATTATTAACTCATTTTTAGACCAGCTGGATCTAGCTGTTTGTACTCTAAGCTGAGAGTGATCGATACATTGTCCAAGACTATAATCGACTGGTTTTCCAAATGTTTTAATAACTGATTTTTAAACAGTCTTCAAGTCGTTTGTATTTTTTGTTGTGGAAAATATTTGATCGATATTTTCAACAAAGCCAAATTTCGACCCTGCAAATAATATTATAAATCTTTTACAATTACTTGTTTTATTGGGTTGCAAAAAACATTTACTGGAACTATCTTATCAATACTTGTTGTTACCTCCAGATCCATGTCTCGTCCAAAAAAATAAAAATCTTTGGAATGTTGAAAATTAAGATTTGCTATGTAGTCTTTTAGGAAGTAATGACGTTTTATAACTACGTCTAATCTCACACATAGTGCTTTGCAATTGTTCGTTTTCTTATATTTGAATTTCAAATGTTTAACTACTTTATACAAACTAACCGGCGCTTAAATTGCAATATTTTGTAATTTTAATGTTTTGCATTTTTCACTATTCCTTGATTTATAATTGTTTTTACGGTTCTAATTGACACTTTTGCAGCATGAGCTGTTCGTATCTGGACAGACAAAGTACTTTCCAATGGTCCAAAATTTTCTTTCTCTTTACTTCAATATTTATAGATATTTAAAATAATTTTTTGTTCTGCTACAGATTAAAATTAGGCAAAACTTAAAAAATAGGAATCGCAGTTACACATTAATAACACAAACACTCTAAAATACAAAAATATTTTCTTAAACCCTTGTCTAATTAAAATAATTTAAATTTAAATCAATTTAATGTAGATACATTGAAAATGTATTACAATATTATGTACGGCAACTTAACACGTTGACAATGACACACGAAGCACACAAAGGCCTCATTCGCACGGGAGTTAAAAAACCTTTGCGTTCAAACCGTTCTCAATATGTGTGTTCATATGAACGCTTAAAAAACACTTTGACTCGTTTCTCGCTGCAGTTAGGACGTGAAGTGAATTCTGCGAAATTACTAGCAATAGCTATTTGTCTTGCAAGAAGGCGAAAAAAGAAACTAAAAGCATTCTGGGTACGTTTTCTTCGTTTTTAAGTGTTTCCCATACTTTGATAAATTTTTAGCTATCTCCTCCCGGCATTATTTTTTCACAGATTTATTAAAATATTCTGGCAATGCTTTTGCGTATAACATAGGTCGAGATTCGACCTCTATAATTAATGCTACAATCCACGATGTTGACATTGCGTATATGCGAATTGTCTACAATAGATGTGCAGTATACAGATCCTAAATCTATGCTAACACGCGGCGTACTGAACCCAAACCCAGCGCTTTTGCAGCTCTCGCCTGACTAGAAGCGAAGAGTTCCATAAGGCGCATTCGACTTAACGTCCACCGCCCGGCGCTTAAATTGCAATATAGCTCGATAAAAAAGCGTCGCGCTGACGTGTGAATAAATATACTGGTATGCATTTGTTTCTACGGGTGCTGGTTACGGAAGGAGGATTGGCCCATTGGCGAGTTTGATTCGTTGACGGTTGGTTCGTCGGTGAGGTGAACTCGTCGGCTCCTGGATGCGGTAGGCTCGTCGGTGGTGTTGGCTTATCGGCCGAGTCGACCCACTGACGAGGCGGTTGGTCGTGAGTTCTCCATTGGCTTCTTCGACACTGATCTTTTCTCGGTTTTTGCTTAAAGTCGCGGTTAAAGGATGTGGACGGAAGTTAGAAAATATGTAAATACGAGAATAACATATAGAAGAAAATAAATATTAAGAGGGTCGAAAGATTTGGCTGAAAATCTGCATGTTGTAGGTGGAATATATCTGATCGACGTGTGACGTGATAGTCAGATTTTTGAAACGCAGCTGTCGCTGATGATTTTTGATTTGGAGTTTTAAATAAAATAAGAGAGCTTCTAGAATTAAACTTAGAAGTGGCATAATAAATTTTGGCACTTGTGAGAACAAACCGTTCTGTACATTGCGACTATACTCGCCGTCAAACTCAGCTTTGATCATCAAAAGAGAATTATACTGATTGAATCGTACGATATGCTCACTCGAAAACAATCAGAGCAAAACTCTAAATGCTTCTGTCTGAAAGTGGTCTATGTATGGCTTTTTACATGAAATTATAGATTTCTGGCGCCGAACTGCTACCGGCTTCGACGGCAGAAGTTCTGGTTGTTGCCAACGGTGACTAGGCTGGCCTTAGCCGAAATTATTGCAAAAATCGTTAGGAAGGGAGAATTTTCCTCGAATCAGAGACGTTCGGTTAACCGTTGCGAATTTTAAAGAATAATATCGGGTAACGTCTCTGCCAATATTTTATGGCTCTATACTTCTATGATAGAGCCATAGAAGTATAGAGCCACGTCAAATCAAATTTGACGTGCAAACGAACAACGAGCTGCAACTCCCTTCTACTGCAGATTTTGTACCAATCTCTGGGCGGTGGCGGCACGTTTTACGTGGAAAGCATTCGAGGCGGTGTTTATTCCTTACAAATAATAGAAAAATTAGGTTAGATGAAGGTCACGCCCTCAAATTTCATTGTTCTCATTAAAAGCTGTTTGTCTAAAATTCGGTGACATCGAACTCTCATGCAGATGAGGTTACGCGACGTTCAATAAACTCATAAAAGTTGTTTGTTCCAAAATCGGAGGTCGTCAGAAACTCTTTCTAGACAGGGCAATGAACGCAAGTTCAACAACCCTACTAACAGCTTGTTTATTCTAAATCTTGAAAAACGAAACTATAATAAAAAAATCGAATGAAGATTCGGGACATCATAAAAGAGAACGAAACATATTGCTCTCTCTTAATAAGTACTAATTTTTTACTCGTATTCTACATTCGTAGAAGCTCACAAAAAATGCGAAAAACATCTGCTTAAACGAGAGACTATAAATCGCGTTAATCCTTTCTGACACCTGTTCTCACTCCACAAAAGCAAAAAGGAAGGTCATTGAAACACGCCCGATATTTATTCTCCATCTCGTTTCTCTGCTGCTTCTCTCACACGAAATTGCGAAACGTTGTCGTGTGATTTGGCGGTAGATGGCTCCGACTCCCTCGAGATGCAGTGCATTGCGATGCTGTATATCTTTTGCGAGCGACTCCTACACCTCCCCTTGATATGCAGCCTACGAAGAAAATTACCATTGTTTGCTTGGTGGCGTTGGTCGGCGATTTTATAGGCAACATTCGTTGATTACATGTATAAAAACTTGTGAAATAAACAACACAAATCTTTCCGTCGTTTGATTATATTAAATTAATAATGGATTTGATGTTTCTTTTTTTCTGATTTGATAATTGTTAAATTAATTGGTGATATTTGTTTATTGGTGGTTTTATTCATTTGTTAATTCTGTAGAGGCTAGCCGATAACAATATCTACCAAATAATAACATGAAAGATGTTTGGACAAATTTATACAGTAAGTATAAAATTGGTGTCAGTATTGATCTTTTTAGCATTCCGATTTTACTCCTGCATTTCCTTTTATATTTCATTGACTCTGGTATTTTGTTTTCTATTTATCAGGTACGAGTTTACAAGGTACTATCCATTTCTTCTGGTTCCCATTACAATCATAGATTTATAAGATTTATAAAAACCTGAATACAATCATTGCTAACCTCTGATCACTGCAATAGCTATATCTTCTATTTATTTATTAAAGCACGCTGAGTACTACTATGTGGTTATAATCATATCCTACTCTGCCTCTAATCTGACTTTTAATATTTTTATGCTATTTGTGCAAGAACTGGACAGTACAGACATAAGTCGATAGTTCTTCACTTCTTTTGGATTTCCCTCTTTATCAATTGCAACTTCAGTGATTTTTAGATATTAGTATCCCTTAAGTAACTATTTGTCTGAAACATGATTTGAACGATGGCAGGTTATTTCTATTTTTCACCAAAAATGACAAAAATGAAATTTTTAAGTAAAATATTACAAAAATATTACGTGAAAAACATTTTTAATTACTTAAAGTAATCGGTACGCAACCAGGAAACAATTTTAATTAGAACAAATGTTTTTAAAAAGCGGTTAGTTCAAGATGTATGGAATGATCAGCACCTTTATTAGGAGCATCACTGTCGCAATATTTGAAAGACCACGACTCTGCTGTCTAAACAAATTGTTTGTTAGAAATGAAAATTTGTCTTATGAAGTATTAATTTATGAATACAGCCAGCATTACACATGTATTAGATGATATTGGAAATTGATGTTTATATTTATTATAAATTGTTAATATCGGTATTACAGCGCCCTAAATGAGCAGCAGATACAACAAGGCATTTGTATGTACTAGAGAGAATATCGTGAATAGGGATATTAATAGCTTGATTATTAAATTTGTCTTTGTTGCACTTAAAAAAATTTCAATTGTTGAGATGGTCAATGATGTCTTGTTTCACTCCCTCATTTAGAATGCTGTACTACCGATATCAACAATTTATAATAATTAAAAACATCAATTTCCAATGTCATCTAATACAAGTGTGATGCTGGCTGCATTCATAAATTAATAATTCATTTCTAGCAAATAGTCGGCTAGTGGCTTAGGCAGCTGAGTCGTGATCTTTCAAAGCGACAGTGGTGCTCCTAATAAAGAAGATGCTGATGGTCCCTTATAATAATGGGTGAAATGGTCTTGAACTAGCTGCTTTTCAAAGATATTTTTTGTAATTAAAATTGTTTCCTAGTTGGTATTGCGTACCAATTACTTTAAACAATAAGATGTTATACTTCAGAATAAAAAATAGCGTTATTTATTCATCATAAAATAAAAATGTTGGCCGTGAAAGTTACACATTTATTCATGTTTCTGTTTCGAAAATCTCTTAAATCAATGTTAAGTTAACAAATTACAAATGTATCATGTATACTATCATTTGATTCCAATTTTAGGGAAGCTATTGCGCCATATCACAAGCAAATATTTTTCTTATTATTCCAAAGATTATCATCGTCTAAAACTACTAAATATGTGATTGGATTAATTGTATTCTTCTGTATGTATATTGTTAAATTTTCGGCTAATGAATTAGTGATTACAGTTGATGGAATTCAAGCTCAGTAAGTTTCGATATTTATAGCCAATATTTAATAAACCAGTGATGTAATGTTTTAGAATGTTTGGAATGGTTTTGGAGAAATTATTTTTAACAGAAATGCAAAAAATTTCAGGCGTTGTCGAACGTAAAATTGTTGCTTGTGGTATTACAAAATTATTATGCGAATGTCCGGAAATGTATACGGGAACTTATCACAAACACTGGTCACCGCTGTTGCAAGTAAGTTATATCGCATTTAGAAATCAATGTGGCGTGCTTAAAAATTGGCTCGCAAATAGTAGCAAACATTAATTTTTATTACATTACGAGGGTTGCTGCATTAATTTCGGGGTAGGCGCAAACAAAATATTTAGAATTCAAAAAATGGCTTTATTATTTTTCAAAATATTCCCCCTGACAATCTACGCACTTTTTCATGCGAATAAACCAGTTTTCATAACATTTACTCCACGCCGAAGATAGCATGCTCATCATGGCATTTTTAAACGCTTCAACTGAAAACTTCTGGAATTGAAAAACATTGATTTTTGTAAATGTATAAAAGTCTTTTGGACTTAGATCAGTACTATATGAAGGGTGGGTAAGTATTTCCACCTTTTGTGTGGCTAAATAATCAATTGTTCGTTGCGCTGTGTGGGAGTTTACATTGTCCTGGTGCAGAATGATGCGACGTCTTTCATTGGCTTTTCTCATTTTAGAGAAAACTTATGGTAAGCAAATAGTTGTGTATCACTAAGCATTCACTGTTCTACGATTTACTAATAGGATAGTATCAACATGCTTAGTAGTCGATACAAAACAAGCAAACATTTTCTTCGAAACATTCCGACTTGGAGTAACTTTTGTTAGATTCACTTCATTTTGAAACACCCAAACAGTGGATTATTGTTTTGTTTCAGGTTTATAAGAATATATCCAACTCGTCTGAGTGTTTCTTTGCACCATTTTACTCGAACCTGTTTTTGTCCTAGAGTTAAATTATGCGCTATCCATCGAGAATATATTTTTCTTTCACCTAACTGATCAGGCAAAATTTGATTCATCTATTTCATATCAATGCCTAAACAACACTGAATTTCCCTATATGTCACATGACGATATATTATTATCAATTCTCTTACAGCATCAATGTTTTCTGCCGTTTTTGAGGTTGTTGATCGACCTTCACAAAATTCATGACTAAGGCTGCTCTGACCAAATTTAAATTTTGCCATCACCGAAACACAGTTATTCTTGATGGTACCTCACCACCAAAAGCAGTTTTTAGATCATCCAAACACTCTTTCACTTTTCTCCAATCTAAAATAAAACAGAATCATTGCTCGTAAGTGCTCACGATTTAAATCCATATTTTCTTTCCGATTATCGTTACTTTCAAATTAAATAGTACGCGAACGACTCACTATATTAAACTTCTTTCTTCTTCTTGTAAATTTTAACGTCAGTATATTTCCGCTTCAAATGCCCATCATCGACTTTTTATTTTAGAAGGGTGGGAAAACTTATAGGAACAATGGAATTGATGAACGTTGGCTAAATACTTTCAAACCCCAAGTTATATTTTGATCGCAGATTTATTTATAAAATTAACAAGACATAAACAAATTTCTTTCGTTGTTGATGCCAGTATTGTTCTCATACTAAAGGGAGTCTTTACATTAAATTGAATTAACAAAATATAAAAATTTTTGGTACTAGTGACATTGAGAGGACATTCAAGGAAAATATGATTCCCGGTCACCAAATTGGCCACAAGAACGGAAAAGATTATCCTTAGCCGCAATTCGGAAGAGTTGAGCTGGGAAACACCCATCGCACAATCTCAGTCGAGTAAAATAATTTCTGCCAGAACGAATCGTAAATCAGAATAATCGATTTGCCAAATAGATAATAATTCTTTTTTAAACCTTGGAATGGGGACTGTGTAGTGAGATTTCACAGATATAATGGATTGATCATGAGCTCCCTTTGCAAGCGTATCCGTTGTTTCATTACCTAGGATGCCCGGAATCCAACAATATTATAATTATGTCATTATCCAGGGCCCATGCAACCCTCTCTCTAATCGCATTCAATGCCTGGCATGAATTATTCTTGAAGCTAGGGTTATCTAATCTGGTAAAACGCTCAAAGAATCAGAGAAAATAACCGAAAGGTTATATCGCATTAGCATGGTTAATTCGACATACTTTAGCAAAGCGAAAGGTTCGCGATAGAAAATGTTGCATACATTAGGAAGTTTCTTTGAGAAGTTCAAGACTGTATTTGGACAGATTATACTTAACGTAAATGACTGTAGGTCGTCCAAAGCAGATCCATCCGTATAGAATTCCATATGATTGACATAAAAATTATTCTTAAAGTGCACAAAGGAGGAATTCACATTAAGATTGAGATTATTAACATTCAGAAATTTTACATTCAATCTAAAGATATTGTACAAAACAGGGATCTCGTAACATGGAAATTTTGTCCCTAACTGAACATTGTTAATAACTACTCTCCTAAAAGATCGTAGGCACATATGGGCTGGTTTATTTTTCCTAAATGAATGAGTAGATAAATTATCCTCAAAAACTAAGAATTTTTGAATTAAGGACAAATTAACATAAAATAACTTTAGTATGTATTTAGAACTCAGAAATGAGAATCTCAGATCTAAAGGGGGTTCTCCTGTTTCCACTAAAATAGCTCTAGAGGGAGAGGATTTCATCAAACCCAAACAATTTCGGATTGCTGAATATTGAATCCTACAAATTTTTGTAAATATGTCCTTATAACAATCCCTAAATACAAAAGAACAGTAATCCAATTTGGATCTTATAAATGTCTTATAGAAAAGTAACAGACTTTTCAGTAATTTGGTATCCAACCAAATGAAAAACCCAAAAACTTACCGAATTCCTAAGGGAACGAGACAATCTGTGAAATAGATATTAAACATTGAAATGATTCTGTTATTAGAAAATATTAGTAGATTACTTTTATGAATAGATATCGAGAGTCCTGTAGATTCCAAATACAAAGCTAATCTGTGGAAATCTTTTTGAAGATTTAATGATGTTCTTACCCTTACAATATAAAGTAATGTCATCCGCGTACATTAGTAATTTAGATTAAGAAACTAGGTTTGGAAGATAACTAGAATATAGGTTAAAAGAATTGAGAATGTCGAACCATGGATGGATCATATGCAAACTGAATTTAAAAAAAAAATTGATTATAAATGAGAGTAACATGGCTGGACAGAAAATTGAGTTTATAAAGAAAGGAACATAAATCACTGAATCTAAAGTTTTTTTTTAATCCAAGAAAAAAGATGCACATCACTCCTTATTTTCAAACGAGTCTATTACAATTACATCACTATATAAATGCAGAATACAATCCGAGGTTTGGAAATCTTTACGAAAGCCAAATTGACATGAATGGAGAATATTATTGGATTCCACCCACCACTCCAACCTTAATTTAATAAGATGTTCGAAAGTTTTCCGCATACAGGAAGATAACGCAATCGATCTACAGCTAGAGGCTAGGCTTGGGTCTTTCCCGGTTTTATTAACGGAAATATTTTAAAGGTTTTCCAGGATTCTGGAATACTCATAGAATTTAAAAACTCATTAAAATAGCCTAATCATTTAAATAGACATTTCGGCGTAAGATGTAGAATCATCGAATATGAAATGTCATCCAATCCCATCGTTGAGTCTTTTATAACATTTCTGCCAATATCTCATTCCATTAAAATGGTTCAGTAAGGGGGTGAGGATATTCCCTTTCATCTAGTTGAGGAATAAAAAATGACTTGCCATTGACGGATCCAAATCGTCCATAAATTGTTCCTTGCAGGATGCCTTGTCCCCAGTCTAGAATTGGTGAATTTTTTGACCTTTAACCAAACTTCCGAAATATTAGCTTCACTGGAAACAGTATTTCTTAAAACTAGTTTTTTTTATTTATAAGTGTGACGAACTAACGCAGCCACTTGTTTATATTTCAAATAAGATTGATCTGTTCTCGTTTTCTTAAAAATTCTGTAGAATATCTTTAGTTTTTTAAATAGTTCGGAGCATTCAGAATCCCACCACGGACGCGGCGAATATGCCTTAAACTGAGTTTTACTTGGAATAAATCTGGCAGAAGCCTCTGACATAACATCAATAAATGAGTCATAATTGACAATATAATGTTCAAAAGAATTACAAACACCTGAGTAACTATTCCAATCGGCCTTATTAAAATTCTTTCTAGGCGAATGTTGGAAGCTATTAACAATTAAAATTAGTTGAACCATGTTTATTTCTAAAAATAAAATGATCACTACCGTGTAGATCATCTATAAGCGACCATTCTATTTTCGAATAAAGGTCCGGTGAAACCAAAGTGAGATCTACGGAGCTATTTTGTTGGTTTGGGGGAGAAACTCTAGTTGGTGAATTAAAGCAGAACCCTCGTATTGAGATTAATGTGAATTTTTAAGCCACTTGCAAATTATTATATTTCGAGGTTCTCTGTTGCTTATTTTTTACAAGGACAAGTCCTCAACACTAAAATTACAAGTTAATTAAAAATTTTAAAGCATGTAGATAAATTAAGAGATAATATCTTTTCTTGTCTTTATGCCGTCCGTAATTCATCTTTTTTTAACATTCCTATCCTCTTCTGTACGATTTTACTAGTTGTAGATCTCTTCGCCCCTATTATCCTTTTTGTATGCACTCATTGTTATCACTTTCATATAAATCTTCCAACTTTTTATCCCACACTCAAATTTTGCGATATACCCACGCCACCTATTCGCTTTCATAACTGTATTCTCACTGTCCTGTCAAACGCAATTCTTAACCTTAAAATCATCAAACCAGTGAGAAGTTATCTATAACTATCTCAGTCATAAATGTTGCAAATTTTAAGATTGAGATGCAGTACTGTATGTACTATGACTTTAAACGTACAATATTGAATATTTAATTATATTGTTCAAATGTTATTTCACCTTTGCGCAACTAAATATATTTAGAACCCATTTTCAATAGATCTTATAGGACCCTATTGAAGTTATAATAAGTAGTATTATTAGACACGTTAATTTTATATTATAGAAAACATGAAGTTTAACTAACTTTGCCAACTTTTTCTTGAACTTTGCCCTAAACTTGTTATAAAAATATGTTGTTGCATGGAAATAAACAAAAAAAAATGTGGGTACTATTTCGTAATAGCATTATTAGATACGTTCATTTTTTATGATAAAAAACATCAAATTTGCCTAACTTTACCAGCTTTTGTTCAACTTTGGCCTAACCATCTTATAAAAATATGTTGTTGGACCAAAATAAAAGAAAGAAATTTGGGTATTATTTCGTATTTTGGAAATTTTTGCCTTTGAATTTATAATAGCATTATTAGATACGTTCATTTTATATGATAGAAGACATGAAATTTTACTAACTTTGCCAACTTTTTCTTCAACTTTGCCCTAATTTTTTTTAATCTTATACCTTTTTTTAAATTGTGGATCTTATATTCAAGACAGTTTCAAAGCGCGCAATAAAAATAAATTTAATTATTACTCCTTTCTTAATGAGGAGGAACTGAGTGTGGCACTGCACACGGATTTAACACACAGAGTAAATGTCTGTACGAAAAAGAAACAGAAGCAGTAGGTGTTTTTTAAAAGGACTCCATTCATATATAAATAAAAATGAATGGCTAAATGTGTTGCTAAGCACACAACTCGAGAATGGCTGAAACGATTTGGCTAATTTTTTTTAAACTCAGTTCGTATTAGCCCGAGGAAGGTTTTTACGGAGAGAAATATTAGAAAAAT
>WYDF02043052.1:0-12383 GCA_009867245.2 Adranes taylori | reverse complement strand
CTCCAATTGATCCAAAAGCTGCTTACGCCCATAGTTGGCATAAATAAAAGCTGATCTATTTATGTAATGAAAATACTACAATACCTAAAATTTGTAAATTGTGCTACGCTTGTTTGTAACAAAATATGAATAAGCATATATTGTGCAACCTATGATAATATCTATCATAATTATAAAAATACTATAAATAGTCTATTTCCGAAAATGTAAAACTAGAAACTAAAATACTTCATTACTCATTATATTTCCATAACGTTTTGTCATTCATTTTTCAGTTCTGTTTGGGTATATTTGGTAGTTTTAATTAGTACTAAGATTGTATAATATTGAACGTATTCCATGCTTCTAAATATTACAAATAAAATCATTGGATTAAAAATGTTTTTTTGTTTCGCATAACTAATTCTCAGGCTAAGTAAGCTTAAGGGTTTGTTTTAAGTTGAGCTGATAATAGCTCATATGTGATAATAAATAATGTTAGTAAGATATAAATTTTTAACGATAAAATTGATTAGTACAGCTAATATTATTAAAAAAATTTCTTAATTAGATACCTTTAAGCTTTATGAGCCTAATAATAGTCCCCTTTGTTACCGTATCTAATAACAATTGACATTAAATCTTGTGATCTTTTTCGTTATAATTCTTATTAACATCTATTATATCTGGTTAGTAGTAGCTAATATAGAGTTTGCGCTATGAGCTTCGCCTTATAGTTATAACGAGTGAGTTATAATTTATGAGAACGAATCTTATGTTTTGGCGCATGAATGTTAAATGGTATAAAAATTCGATGAAATTAAGCCTTGTGGGATGTGAGAATAGATTCTTACCTTATAATTCTTTTTCAATTAGTCTTTGATCCTCATTTTTAGTAGTGAAACATCTTAAATAGTATAATTAATTATTTTAAATTAGCGAAATATAAATTAATTTAGAAGTTATTGTAATGTTTAAATTTTTAACTGTAATCCTGCTTTCAATTTCTTCGTCTCTTGCAATGTTCGATCGGTCACGTAATCTGAAATTATAACGTTTCTAGTCAATCAACACAGCACTAGTACTCGTCTTCGAGTTGTCTTCGATTCAAATGCTGCATCCGACACCGGATATTCCCTGAATGATCTACAACATTCGGACCCTATTTTGCAAAATGATTTGTTCCTACTCCTCAGATTTCGGGAAGATCGCTACGTAGCCCTGCGCTGATATTAAAAAAATGTATCGCCAGATTCTAATCGAGCCCACTCAGCCACATACCATTACTTATGGTACTTCTTCAGCACTACACTTGGCCATTAGATGTCTTCTTCAACTGACAGAACAGACTTGTGAACAATTTCCTCAGGTTCAATTTCGAAGATATTCATTTTAATGGGCACTTTGCTCAGCTGAAAACCTTAGGACTCTATTGGTCATATCAATTAGACACTTTTAAATTTTCAATTGCAGCATCTGGTCACAAAATTCCTACCAAGCGATCTATCCTCTCCACAATTGCGAGAATTTTTTATCCACTATGATCAGCCCAGCTATTATTTTAGCAAAAATAATTATGCAGCAGCTGTGGCAACTCAAGTTGGGATGAAACACTCCCACAAAATTTACATTCCTCGTGGAGTACATTATGTAGTCAACTACATGTTTTAAATTATCTTCAAATTGCAAGACAAATTACCTGTGTCAGTCCGATCAGAATGGAGCTCCACGGATTTTCCGATTCTTCTCAATATTCGTATGGAGCATGCGTGTACATTCGGAGCATAAATTCGCAAGAAATTATCCACATAAATCTTCTAAACTCAAAAACACGTATCGCACCAATCAAAACTCTCACAATTCCACTACTGGAATTATGCGATGCACTACTGTTAGCTCAGTTGATTAACATGGTCACTAATTTTCTTACAATACCCATCCAAAAACGTTTTCTTTGGACCAATTCTAAGTGGAAATGTATTGGATTCATCAATCTGCAAATCTTCTACTAACGTTTGTTTCTAATCGTGTATCACAAATCCAGCCTCTGTCAAGAGATAAATCAAATGAATGGCATCTGGGAGGCCGGCGTTAAATCTGCTAAGCATCACTTACGCAGGATAATAGGTACAGCTTACCTTACTTTCGAACAAATAAACACAGTTTTAGTTCAAATCGAGGCAATCTTAAACTTCAGACCTCTAACTCCTCTTTCCTCTAGTCCTACCGACTTGGACGTCCTTACGCCTTCACACTTCCTCATTGGTAGACGGGTCACCAGTATTCCAGATCCGGACGTTACTCGCATAGCTAATACTCGACTATCAGTGCTGCAGCGATGTCAACAACTTCAGCAGCATTTTTGGGGAAGGTGGAGTAAAGAATACCTGTGCGAGCTTCAACCACGTACAAAATGGCAACAAAAAATCGCGCCAGTAACTATTGGTACACTCGTCGTCGTGAGGGATAATCATTCTCCACAACTAGATCGGCCTCTCGATCGCATTATGGAAGTGTTTCCAGGAGAAGTTCATTTGCCACGAGTAGCAACAATAAAAACACAGTGGCATAATCAAGCGCACCATTGCTAAAATATGCATTCTTCCAATGAAACGAGACCCGAACGAAGCACCAGCATCCGCCATGACTACTTCGAATTCTTTAGCCTGGGATTTCAAGGGTGGGGAGAATGTTACGAGTAAATGCTTGAATTTACTTTGTTACAATATATATATTATAAAAATCAATTTCGTGAGTACTTTATTTAACTTTAAATAATTAATCATACATTCCACTTCAAACAATCCAAAGATACAAGCATACGCAGCCAAAGTACGAAACAGTTATATAACTTTAAACTTTATTGTATCATGTATCATATGTGATTCATAATGGGTTATCATTTTCACATCCATGACCATATATGATTCATTTGACTATTTAGATATAAACAGAAATATTCAACATGGGCGTGACATTAAACACTTTCGATTAATTACATGACTTGTGGAGGGCCAACGTATGCATACTAAAGAAAAAATTTTGAACACATACGATTCATGAACGTCATAAAAGTACATCAGTTCGAAAACATGTTACATAATAACATGATGTTACATAATACTCTTATAATATTTATTTTTCACAAAAATAATAAAATATTTTTAAATACAAATTGCAAATATGAAAATAGTAATACAAGCAGTGTTCATTAAGCAGACATAAAACTAATATCAATTAAACATTCGTGGACGTGTAAGTAAACTTCAAAAACCGCTTGGACAGTGCACGTGTTAATAAATTTCTGGAACTGTCAAAGAACATGGTTTTTTTTTCGAGTATCATACACTTAGCTTGTATCCTTATCACTTCATTCTATGACTTTACATTATAACCTATTAAAATACGTGTATAAGGATACTCGGAAAAAATATCAATTACTTTGACAGTTCCAGAAATTTATTCAAAACAGTATGAAAAAATATTGTTTAATGAATTGAAAGGTATATAACATATCCTTAGATGCTGGAGCAACGATAAAATATAGTTTGAGTAGGTGATATAGTGTTTATAATGTTTAATAACAGATTTCTTTTAGGTATGTTGGGGAAATTTGACGGGCTATAACTCCTGAACAAAATGAGCCACCAAAATATGACATGCACCACTGTTCTTGATTCTTGATGTGAGCTTTCAAATAAGTTATGATTTTTAATTTTCGGCGAGTGTGCATAAACGGAAGACAAGTCGAGAAAACCTGTTTTATTTTAAAAATGCTTATAAACTATTAATAAAAGTGTGTGTTTTATCTTGTTTTCAACAATTTTATTAGTATAGAATTATTGTTTATGAAAGTTTTGAGTTCTTTTCATGTATTAATTACACAATATTTAGCATGTTTCGGATAATTGTCTTTTTAAATGCCATGTCATATTTTTATCTTCATGTTATTTTTCTTTTTAAATAAAAACATTGTATATCTATTAGTGTCATGCTCAATTTTATTTAAAATATCTAAAATCAGCTTTTTCAATTATTGACAAAATTGCAAAAGTAATACAAATAGGTAAAAGATTTGATCTTGAAATTTAAAATGGAATTAAGAACATGTAAATTACTGTTCAATTAAACTGAAATAGGATTCAAAACCTTTGTAAAGGAGGATGTTAGTAAAGCCAATTTTATAATAAATTATACAAATAGTGCTGTCTATAGAATTATTTTTAGAATACTTGGACAAGGAAACGCGAGATGGCGAAAAGATAAGGGTCCATGTTATTATATGGGAGTTAGATATCTATATCATCTATGACCATTAAAGCAAAGTTTACCATTTTGTATTAGGTAAATAACTGTAAAAAATGTTAATATATTGTTTTAATATTTTACTTGAACACGTTCACGACATTGTTAATTTTTAGGAACCATTGATGCTCAACGGCCAGTAAGTGAATACAGTAGACTTCTGCTTGAATAAAGCCTCGCTAGGCTATTTTAAAAAGCAATAAAAGAAGAAGGAAAGCATAACTGTCTTTTAATCATATTATATACAATTTTTACTCAGTTAATCAGTACTAGGCCAGTATAGGACATATTTATGTTTATACAATTAATGAACATTTTCTCGTAATAACCAGGACTTACATAATTAAGAAGTAATGGAAACTAGCAATTCAGAAAATAGCACATTGAGTTGTAATGAAACCACTGATAATGTCGAAGCATCAAAGAAAATTACATCAGACTCTAATAAATCTACAGATAATATGGGAACACTGCAGAAAAGCACATTAGATTGTAAAGAATCCAAAAGTAACGCGGAAACATCAGAGCAAAATACATCGAATTGTAATAAGTCAACAAGTAATGAGGAAACAGAGAAAAGTACATTGAATTGTGATCAATCTGCTAATAATGTGAAAACAAGGCCTGAATTTGTAGAATTCATGTCTGCAAACTGTACGAAAGCTGATGATCACCCGACTATAAAATTATTTCGTGAGGATTATGAATGTGCAAAGAATAAATTAGCTGAAACAAATATAATTAACAAGGGTTTAAAGCACTTTATGAGAGGTTGTCAAAAGAATTTAAAAACCATAGCACTTCTATTCGAACAATTAAAAGAAATGAATTCGGATGATAAGCAAGATGATGTTAAAAGCAGTTTAGAGAAAAAACTCTTTAAAGTATATAATATATGTGTTGATAGACGCGAAACTCTTTCTAATGTTGTTGAAGTTTGGAAAGCTAAAATAAGAAACGACCCCAATGCGGAAGAAGCAAGGTTTTCGAAGAAACAAGGAGAATATTCAAAAGGCAGGTTAACGCGTTTTATTAAACCAACCAGGAAGAGGAAACCAAGCATCGAATTACAAAGCATTTGCCCCAAAATAAGTTTGAAATCACAACAACATTGGGGTATTCATTGGGATTTCAACAAATATGAATCAGTGTTATAGTAAGTACAATCCTGAACTTCCGAATAGAACTGTAAGAAATAGAGATATTAAAATTGGTAAATATATAGATCATACTTCTTCAAATTCTAAAATCTCTGATAACAAATATGAAACAGAGTTGTACAAACATGATTTAAAAAAATGGAAATAATAACGTCGACCTTTTCTTATAATAGATTCTAAATAACAAAGTAAAAATAGTTAACGCCCGCCCATCTCAATGTGAACTAACTTACTTCAGTTCTAAAAACATTTTCTCAACAAAACGACGTGCCAAACATTGAAAGCTGGATAATTTACATACACTTGCGGAAATTGATAACCAATCGTTTAAATTTTTGAGATAGCAATTTCATTTTAGTTTTTGTTTCAAATATTGTGAGCTTTAACTTGCTTCAACAAAAGTTATAATTAAATGAATAAAACTAAAATTCTGTGTTATTACTAATTAGTGTTGTAAACTTAGCTTTAATTTAAAAATTGAACTACCTACCAGTAATTTATGACAAATTTGGAATTTTCTTAAACATACTTTTAAGGGCTGGAAAATACATTAGAACATATTTTAAATATAAAAATTTATTTAAAAATACTTGTTTCATATTATTTGGTTTCAAAATATGTGTATAACGATATTGATAAGGTTATTTATTTATAATTTCTTGAATTTGTTACATATAACTTACATGACTCAAGATAGCACAGTGAGTTATTTGTGATGAATACTATACAGAAAACGTAAAGTAAAAGAAAAAAGAGAAAACAAAGTAAAATATATATTTAGGTCCACTCTTTCCTCTAGGAAAATCAGCTTACTTAGGATAATCTAGTTAGTATACATAGTGAAAGGAAGGAGATACGGTAAGTTGCTTATTTTATCTGTTTTTCACTGACTCAGATGTTGTAATTTTTCATCGTCAGCCTTGTTCCAACAGTCACTAATTGTTCTGAACATGAATCAGTATTTACCAACATCTGTATTAACTCTAGGAACTGAATTAATATTTGTTTTTTCTGTAGTAACTATGAGATACGTGTAATAATCGGTTGTTAAGCCTTTTACAGTAACGTGTCCTTGAATGCTTTCTATCATTTATAGTGTACCTTCTTTCCTTTTCACTGCATTATTCACCTGCATGTTTTGGTAGTAGCTCCTACTGTCTTTCTTTGTAGTATAATAGCAATACGAGCTTTATTGTCATAGTCCTTACACTCCTTACATTAATGATTATAAATTAACAAATAATTTTAATGAAAATGTTGAATTAACCAACTTCTAACTAAAAATTGAAAAACAATAAAATAAACAGAAATGTATTTGTATCCCCCTTTTCTCCTTTCCTTAATAAGTTTTTCCATTATCCCTAAGCCTTTTATTCCTTCTGTTGTCTGGTAACACTCTAAAATTACCAGACACCTCCCATTCATTCACTGTCCGTACAATTCCAATCTTGCCCACTCATTTATGCATATGCCATTTCTTTCATCCTCTAACACTTTCAAGTATACTTCCTTAACTAATCTATCACTTTCATCCATCATTACTTTTTCTCATACTTTGCCATTTTCATCATTCCTTTGTTCCAATATTTGTACTTCTCGCACTCTTGCAAAATAATCACTCTGCGTCACATTTTCCATCCCGAGTATTTTCTTCAGCATTCCAACTATCACCCTCTTCCCGTATTTCCCGCTTTATATTATTATACTCCTCACACAGACCTCCATTATTAACATTCTCATACATACGGAATCTTTTCCCACACATATCTTAACCGTTAAATTGCAACTCTTGCTTTCTTTTGCCATCTCTACGTGTTCTTTACACTTTCCATTTTACAAAGCATAAATCCTAAATACTTATAGCTTTTTACATTCTCAATCTCTGTTCCTCCTAATTCAAATTTATACTTTTTGCTACCTCTCCCTCCGCTCCTATTTTTGTGATTTTCACTCTTCATTACATATCGATTCACTCTCAATTGTCTCTTTCATCATTGACATATATACTATATCATCTACATATCCTAAAGCCCAGAATTTCTCACCCTATCATTACTCCTCTCCTCTGCCCCTTCTTTAACACTTCTTCCAAATTAGAAGGTGTTAAATAGGCTCCCATTAATCTTGTCTTACCCCCTTTTTCATTTCAAACCATTCCGACACATTGCTTCCCACTCCTGCTCTAAACTTCGTTCCATTGTAGTTTTCTTATTATCCTCTCTATCCAAGTCCAAGGAGTCATACGGAACAATTATTCATATAAAAAGTTTTTTGTAAAAAGAATCGATTTTTCGGTGACAATTTGTACGTACGGATGTATGTTCAAGAATTTCTCCTTCCCTATGGAATCGATCTGGATAAAATTTGGTAGACAGTTGTAGAGTATGATCCGTAGAACGGTTTTTTTATAAATCCAAAACATAGTTTGTCATTTGTGGGAACATTAAAAATGAACGAATGGCAAATTCCTAGAGAATTCAAGGAAGTGAAAAACAGATATTTTTTCCACTGTGTTTACATACAGCAAGGATGGAACAATAATTTTTTATGTGCCACAAAATAAATCCAATAAGAAAAACGTTGTATTCATTTCTAGATTGCTCTATGATAATGCAATAGATGAGACCACGGACGACAAAAAGAAACCCGAAATAATAACTTATAATAAACATAAAGTAGGTGTTGATTTGGTCGATAAAATGTGTTCGTCACATAATGTTCAAGGAGGCACTCGTAGGTGGCCAATGGTTGTACGGTTTTCAATACTTAATATTGCAGGCATAAATTCTCAAATCATCTATTTAGGTAATAGACATAAAGCTACACGTTGTCTGCTATTTATTCGTCAGCTATGTCCGCATTATACGACGCGCATTTTTTGTGAATTCTGTACAATCCGATCTAGGAAGGCCACTTAGTAAAGCGAAAAAGCTTTCCAATTTACCACGAACGATTTCTACAAAAATTCAAGAAATTTTACCGGCCCCACGAAAATCCGGAAGGACGTTGAAGCTAGCAACACTAAACCATTAAAATACAAGAAAGTGCTACATGCCCTGTCTTGAAATGAAAACTAGAAGACTTATTAAGTATGCATGCAAATTGTGTGGCCCGTATCTTTGCCTTCATCATTGCGGCTTTATGTGTATAGACTGTGCTTCTAATAACAAGGAAGTAAGTAGTTCATATACAAATCAAATTTTTAAACCACAATATTTAAAGTATTCTTTGTATGTTTTATTAATAAAAGTTTATAAAAAAGGTTGCCTATATTTTACATTAGACGTATTAATTTTGTTAGTTTGATTTTTCTCATGTTCAATTTTATATGGCGGATCCAATGAACTGTATTAATAAATAATAGAAAGGCAAACGCTTGTTGAATCAGCGCGACTAACGGTGAACATAATAACTAGAGGCCGCCATGACAGTTGAGGTCATGCCTTGACTTTTATCTTGTCCATCATTATCAAATGTTTATGTTTGATTTATATGAAGTGTTGATGTTTATAGCATTTGTTAATTATTAAGACGATATGTTTGTTGTGATTTTATAAATACAATGCCTGCTGACAGAATTTAATAATTATGATGATACTGTAAAATTTTGTGAAACCATTAGTTTAGCATTTGATATTTTAAATTCGTGTTATCCACACGCAAGAGGAACAAAATCAGCAATTTCTTTAAAAAATAAAACTAATCTTAAAACAGATACAATATCTAATAGATTAAAAAATAACATTAGTTAATTGGCAGCTAATTATTAACTCACAAAGAAGACAAGCCCCAATTTGAGGTTTCATTATTGATTTAATGTCTATAAGTTGTATTGCATATGATTTATTTAGTATGGAGTGTTAATCCTTCATTATAATTTTTATTGTCTGTTTCTACATACATTAGAAATGTATGTAGAAACAATAATAGTCCAAGTGCTTTGCAATTCAGATCAGCATATAGAAAATGTTTATGAGCTCAAATTGAACCCTCGACAAATGCGAATGTGTCTTCAAAAGACACAAATACATCCTTGGAAGTAGATTTTGCAAGACATTGCAGTGAGAAAAAATAAGAAGTTTATCCTTGTTCTGTAAAGGAATTCCAGAGTACTTTGCTGGTAATGTGGCTCGTGATGTATGAAAAAAAAACTAAAATGCCACGAATGCATAGATTACTTTTAGAAACTAAAAAACATATCTTCTGATTCCAGTAAAAGATGTACATCATTCCCTAATTATTCAATCTTATAACATTGTAAAAATCTTCAAAGTAGCTGAGACAGTTATTGTAAGCTATAAGACTTATTTTAGAGATTTTAAATTGCAAGAGAAATATATGTTTATTATTAGAAACAGTTATTTAAACAGATTTATGTTTACAAATAATTCATGAACATGACTGTTTACTGAATTATATGGTGACGATGTAAACCATTATGTGTATTTAACAAAACTTGTTTTACAAAAAATATATGCAAATACGTTTACACCATATGTGTAAAATGCTCAGTCTAGCAGCTGTTGACACTTCTTTGCGCTAAAAATTAACGAAAACAATAATTTTTAAAGCCCAGTAAAAATATAAACCTTACATTGCATTGATTTAGATATATTTTAAAAATTATTCTGCCCTTTCATCTTACCTCATTATAATAAATATCATTCATCATTCTATACCATAGTAAAACATTTAAATATGTATAGTCCGAATAAAAACTTAATACATACAAAATCTGTCTCTAAACCGATAAATTATTTCACAATACTTTATTTATTTGAATGAAACTTTAATTTACAATTTCAATATTACTATAATTAGTTTTAATGATATGATTATAAAACAAATATACCTAGTAAAATATTTGAATGTTGACCTCAACTGTCATGGCGGACAATCCCGTCTACTGTCAAGGATTTTGATTATATAATAGCCTTTCTATGGTTTACTAGTATAGTTCGTTGGGCGAATCTCTCTGGTTGATTTTCAATACTTCTATAAATATTTTGTTTAATGTGGTTTTCCCAAAGCAAGCGGATGGTGAAGTATTCACATATATTTGATTCACAGAAGATCCAGGTGCTACAGCAGTTTCTTCCAATTTGGCTATGTTCTGTAACAATTTTAAATACAAAATAACTCCGATTTATAAATAGTTTATTTAATGTTCGTCTGTTCTTTGACTAGTTATTGTCTTTCGTTTTGTGTATTGCGTTTGTAAACACAAGGTTAAGTTAAAAACACTGGGAACAGCTGATGGCTTTAACCGCACCTTCCAGATAATCTACTAATTAAAAATGATCACTGCTAATTCTGGTACTTTTAAAAGGATTCCAGTTTTCGCTTCTAATGGCTGTAATCCATTGTTTTAATCGTTCTGGGCGATTAAAAGGAAAACTGTAATAAAAGAAAAGGAAACTGTAATAATATTAATGGTGGACTGGGCACCATACCTCTTAAGAAGAAGGATAAAACATGTATCTAAACCTTTTTACTCCTACAATCTAACCTACCCATGAAAATTTTTCCAACCAAAGGCAGTCGTTTATAATCTTGTAACAACTCCATGTACCTATAGGCTGCACTACGTGTTAAATTTAAATGCATTTAAGTTAAAATTACATTTAATTAAATTTTTGTATTTTAAGTGTAAATAAATTTAACTATGTGTTTCGAATAGGTAACTTGCAGAAAAATATTTCGACTGTCTAACATGTATAAAACAACATTACCAAATACAAATTATTATAATATTGTCCTACCGATGGCCATATTGTCGTGTTGGTGTTCTATAGTGAAAGTAAAATGGTTTTGAATAACATTATAAATACCTATTTATTATTATTTTTAAACATTGTTGCGAGCAAAATAATGTCCACTTTCTAGCGATTCATCGCATACATTCCAACCCTTGGATGTGAGTGTCTTCGGGCCGCTCAAAAAGTCTTCTTTGAAGAATGCACTAAATTGATGCGTAGGAACAAGTCAAAGTACTTAAACAGATACGATTTCTACTCCACCCTGGCGGACAGGAATTGCTTCAATCAACATCTTGGGTGGATTTCGAGGAAGTGGTGTCTGGCCTTTGGATTCTTCTGCGGTTGAAGTTCGTCGGTTGGTGCATAGTAATGAACAATCCGGATGTTTATCTAACGCCAGAGAAAATTTTTCCATTTGAATCAGGTCACCAGTAGTTCAAGTGATAAAAGAACTCTTGGCATCAGAAGAATATAATACCATACGTTCTAGAAGAATATTTACTACCAGATGTGTAACTTCACTTGGCTTCTTGAGCGAAATAGAGTAAACGGAAAAACATGAACAAAAAGAAGAATTGAAAGTTCGAGTGAAAGTGACAATGAAAATATAAACAATAACTTGGTACAGTGTATCAAGTGTCAACTACCAAACATGCCAGAAGTTGTCTAATAGCGGTCGACCAAAAAAATTTCTGTGCAACAAATGTACAGTGATGGGCAATGAACCGCACAGTTTAATTATGGCTCTCAACTTGTTGCTCAGATCATGACATTAGGATTTCTGCAATTAAAATGTAAATTCCTTAAACTAGAGTTAACCAGTTTGGCATATAATTAATATTCTGATTTTTTAATCCTGAATTAGTGCTGGTCACAAAACTTGGTTTTTCTTCATCTGATCCTCAACTAGTGCCGGGGGTCTACTGCGGATCGAACGCCACTTTTTACTTTTTCCGACAAAATGCTCACTGAATTGAATTTGTTGTAAATGTAAGTAATCTTCAAAATAAGTCAAGGCGTTAATTTAACAAGATATAGGCAAAGTATACTATTTAATTAAAAGAAAACCAGTATTCCAGACTCCAAAAAAAAATTTCAAATTATTGGTTATCAAATTATTGGAGAGCCTAAAAGTCCACGAGAGATTAGTGAATTGCACGCAAACACTCATGTCGCAATG
>WYDF02043051.1:0-25706 GCA_009867245.2 Adranes taylori | reverse complement strand
TACGGCTTTTAAAAGTAAAAAGTTGTTATTGCATTATTAACCACAGACTAAACATATTTAATATTCATTTATTACAGGCTGATGAATTAAACAAAGATCAAATTGCATGTAAGTGTTTCGCTAAGTAATTTCAAAGATTCTTTCAAATGAGTTTTGTTTTTACTAGTATGTTTATGTTTAATTGACCTTTGAAAGTTTGTTTTCGTTTAACAAATATATTACTATAGAAATTACTTAAAATATATTGTAAAAAATGAATACAGTGTACTCTCTCTTAAACGGACAGCAGCTGTGCAGTATAATCTGTATTTATCAGAGGTGTCAGTCAAGGGAGAAAATGAAAGAAATTTTAAATATTTAAACCTTTCAAACCCAAGCTCAGGAATTTGAGCGAAAACAAATATTTTTGGTTGATTTTTGGGTTCTAAATATAGGGAAAAATAGTAAAAAAGTCATACAGCCCTATAGTCCAGGATATGCCCGGTTTTAGGGTTGATGCCTTCAGAGGATCTTTGGACATTTACGGTAAGCAAGTTATTAAGTATATTTTTGACTTTAGATCGGAGAAGGAATCAACAACCTTTGTATTTCCACTCATTTATTTAAATTTAAACATTTATGACAAACCATTTGAAATAATATTGAAAAATTTAAATAATATTTAAAGTTTTTAAAAATATAGCAATTAAAATTTAAGAATGCATAAAAGCAAAACTTAAAATCCGTTATTTATGAAAATCCCAAAAACAGTTTCTCTCTGATGTAAAACATAATCTAAACTTACATTTTACGCACGAAACAGTTGTGGTTTTTTCTGACAATGTCAACATTTGTCTCTCGTTCCATAATCTGGAAGTGGCTCTCCTGATCCTTTTGAATCTCCCTTTTTGAAATCTCTTCATTGGACCTTTCAGGCCTGCTTTCTCTTGAAGAGAAGAAGTTATATTTCCCGAAGTTATATTTCGAAGAGATTATGGTAACGTCATTCTTTGTCATATAAAAGCATTGTTGCTAAGTCCGTTCTGAATTCTTTCAAAGTAACGTTGCCACACGGATTCTCTATTTTATATAACAGCCAGGAATTAACTACTGCAATATCAATTAGCTGCCCAAAGATAGCCGTATACCACTTCATTGTTCTTAGAGGTGTTTTATGAAGAGATATCAACATATCCCCGAGATCTACACCACCCATAAATAAATTATATAGTTGTATTATTTGTGGGCAATCGACTTCAATTTTTTTCCTTTTGTTCTTTGTCCCATCTTTTTACTTTTGTAACTGGGCCACACCCAAGAAATGTTGACGCTACAAAGACGGACTTGTTATCAAGCCATTTTACAATACAAACGGACATTTCATTGTCAGTAACATAGTCGAAATTAGCGTTGCCTTTCTTTTCAAGTGCTTTGTCGGAAAGTAAATAAATTGGAATTACGGCAGGATCTTCTATTAGTTGGTTTTTCTTATTTCTTGGTTCCATTGCACCTTTATTTCTATTTCGTAATACAGTGCCCATACTTAAAATGGCATATACTTTGCTAGTATATAAGTATATAAATTAGATCTGGACAAGTAGGAAACCATCAAAGTACATGGTTCACAGCGCAGTATGCTTTATTGATTTTGATCCCCATTTTATGGTTTTTTTTTGGCATGTACTGTTTACTAGAGCCAGCTATTGTGCCTTATATATTATCATCATCTCATCGACTGAATAATAACTCCCTTCTTCTATCTCCATGCACATTTACCTAATATGTTCCATTACAAGCCTAATCTTATAAAAATTGTCCGTATGTTCACTATTATTGTCAGCAAAGTGCAAAAACCTTCTAATTAATTGATACTTATTTCTAGGCATGACATCTACAACTAGTCCAAATCGAAATTTCTTGCTCCAATTACCTCGAAAGTTTGACATGCTAACTAATCCCTCCAGAGTTCAATCGTTTAGTCTCGTTTGGTTAGGTTTACTGACTTTCCTGTGATTTGTATACTACACAAATTGGATTGATAAAAGATAAGATTAAGTAATTCGTCATAAAAAAATTGTAAAAAGTAAATCAGGTAAGATTGCTCTTGTGTAGATGAGTTAAAACTTTTTCGTTCAGACAAATGTACTTCTCTATTGAATTGATTCCTCTACTAGCTGAAACAAATTGCAATGTTATTACAACACTTGGTTTAGTGTATTCCTGTATCTACATTACTTGCAACTTTGAGCAATTAACTGAATATTCTATTTTTGGCTTTTGACACTTTTCCACCATTCGTACGTCCCAACAACTTTTCAGTTAGTTGTTTCTCCTGTTTTATTGTTTGTCCTGTAATATTTCTTTGAACTATTTTCTTTTCCTCCTGCAGAAAATATATTCATAAAATCACAAGAATAATAAACAATGATAATGAAAATAAGACAAATACCTAGTAGTTGATAAAACACAAACCTGATTAATACTCTTAACTTAGGGATATGGAACGTCCATCCCAATGATATTTTCGTTATTCACAATAATATCTGATAGGAGAGATTCTGAATAATCTCTGATAGGAATATCTAATAGGAATAATATCTGATAGAAGATACTGAGATTTCCGTCAGTTTCAACTTCTTGCATAGAAACTTCCGGCTCGTTACGTTTGTTATGCAAAGTCAATATATTTTCTGCATGAAAAGCATCTTCAGTCGAGAATGGATCTTCATCGACACGTTTTCTATATTATTTAACTAGAAAAAATCCAACAATAAAAATAAATGATAGAATTTTGGCTTTGTAATAAACATACTTCAACTGGTTCGTTGAATGGATCTGTATTGTATATATCAAACATAAATTCTTACAAAGTTAAAGGTATGTGTATGCGTATACATTATTTGTTATTTAATTCAAAAATTTCAAGAGTGGTTTGTTTAAGGTTAGTTAATTTATTTTTTACAGTTTGAGTTACTAGCGAATTAACTGCTTGTAAGATTTTCTCCCTTACTAAAAAACAATATTCAGTATGACTTACTATATGCGCCATTAATATCTATTATAGTCGAAGAGCATTTATTTGTAGTCACTTTATGATCCAGTTGATTTTTCAATTTTCTTGTTTTCCTGAAACTAACTTAGACATTTTTCAATAGATATGTCAGGATTTTCAGTCGCTTCAGTCGCACAAATTTCAGTATAACTTAATAAATTTTAGTATAATCTATAGTTTGCTTTGTTGATATAAATTATATTTTAAATCAAATAAAAAATTTTGGTTTATAAATTCATGTCAGTGGTATGACATCAATATGATATCAGTGGTGCAGCTATTCCACGCAACGGCGAGTAGAACTGTGATTATAAGCATCAAGGCATCGTGATAGTCAACGATCATTAACAGTGTCCTTTTAAAACGCAAGATGTTTAAAAATGGTATTGGTGAATAGAGATCTTCCTTCCAGATCATATAAATATATTCCTCATCCCTTTTTTTACAGACGACATTGGATCACAATTTTTGTATTTGTTAGTAAAAAAGGAATAGTTGAAACGTATTCAGTCACATTTTATTAAGTTTTTTACATAATAGCATGTGGGTTGCGTACCGATTAATTCATAATATCAGCTTTGTATGAAAATGAAAAATTGTCTTTTATTAGTTTATATCTTACCTTAATTACTACATGTTCAAGAGCGTAGTCGTAAATTGCACTTTTGGCTCGTAACAAGATGGTAGTCAAGTTACTATGGAACCTAACGTTAGATTGAAGTGATCTGAGTGAAACTCACCTAGGAAACACCGAACTAACTAGTAAATCTCTATTTATTCAACAATTAACAGTCTTTCATATAATAAAAACTAAATATTAAAAATACGTGAATTATCCTAAATAATAAATATCTTAATTGTGTACATCTTTGAAACGCACACCAATGTGATTTTAGAATTAGAACTGCATTTAGCTAATAACAATTCTTACACATACATTTGCATACAGTGTGATGACATTGACGGCTTCCGTCAATGTTTTGAAGACAGCTTCCGGATTGTATATCATCTACCTTTCCCTGTATTTAAATTGTAGTTTCTTTTAATTATAAACATATGGTATGACAGCACATAGTTCCAATGCGTGTCGTCCGTCAAAGGGTTGCTACATTATATGTAATTCAATTTCGAGTAGGAGCATTACGTAGACGTGAAAAAACTAACAATGTGAACATTTTCTCTAACTGAAATTTTTCTTACAAAAGATGCGATAAAACGACCACTTATTTGCATGACTGTTATATTACATAATGTGTAATATAACAGTCATACAAATACATTCAAATACATAACAGTCATACAAACAGTCATACAAACAGTCATGCTATCGCCATACCTACTACGGTAGCACCATTCATATGTGCCTGTTTCTGGTGGTTCGATAAAGTTTTGGACATATTGACGTGTTGATTTTATTTTCTGATTTACTTTTTTGGTACTATTTATAAAACATCTACATTGTGTTATCGTGTTAACATCGATAAAATGTGTGTCATTGCATGAAACATTTAGCTGTTGTGAACTTTTAAGTATTCATAGTACTAATTTTCTTTTAGTACTCAAGAAGGCTTTCGATACGTTTGATGTTGAGAAGAAGGGATCAATTGGTACAGTTATGATAGGAACAATCTTAGGAATGTTGGGTGTTTCATTGGACGAAAAAATGCTTCAAGATATTATAAAAGAAGTCGATGACGATGGTAGGTAATATTGTCACAATAATAGGATAGGTTATTACTTGTTAAAAACATTTCACTTCTACTGATTTAATTCACCCGACTATAAAAAAGGGAGAAAAATAATATATAACTAAATAATGTATTTCGGAAATAGGAATTATTTTTATTGCACTATTAAAATAAATACAATATTGATGAAAATAAATATTAGCATGCGATAAATTTTAACACCAACTCTCTAAGAGATAAAATAATAGCCAATAAAAATTAAGCAGCTTATTTGTTTATAAGTTTAGTTTTGGTTAAGTAAGATTAGTGACAACACTAAATTCAGAATTTAATTTTTTGGGATTTTCAAACTTGTCAATACATGTTTAATATAATAACTTACAGCTATAAACATTTTGACACTATATAATTCAACATTCAACTGAGCTCCGCAGTGAAAAAAAGCTGCTGTTGTTAGGAATGCCTCACTAATTTTCGAAAATCGTCCAGAAGCTATTGTGCATCAGTTGTCCGGTATTTGCCAAAACTTTCCCTTCTAATTCTTCCTCTTACATTATTGCCAAGTCATTACCTAATTTGGTATTGTAGCTTGTACACAATTTTCTATCCTAACTATTTCTTACCCGCTATCCACAAAACTCAGTTAATATAGCAATTAGTCGGGCCAATAATTCGCGGCGACAATCTGTTATTGATGGCAGCTATGACAGCTACACATGTTTACATAATGGTTCCATTTCGTAACGTTTAATGTACCTACTAAAGGTATAGTAAGTTGTTTTCATATAATTCCTATTTATAAACAAAATATTTCTAACTAATGAAAAATAATGCTGAACCAGTAGAACACTTCCTAGCATTTACTGAAAGTACGTAAATTGGATAAAGTAAAATAAAAATAAAATAATTGCCTATTTAAGTGATTGAAAGACAAAACCCTTAATCAATATTCAAAAGAAGGCAAAATTTAATTCCTATTCAAATTACAGTGATTAAAGTAGTTAACCCTTAACCAAACTTGACTAGAATGTACTCAAGACGTCAAGCTATACTTAAAGTTTATACAATATAACATAAATAATTTTGACATGATATAAATAGTCTTTTATATTATTATACTACACAAGAGAATAAAAATAACTAAAGAATTTTTTTCATGTAACACTCGTACCCACCCAGAACAATTTCGGCCCCGAAATTTAAAAATGCTTAATACAATTAATTGGATCTTATATAAAATACTAATTCTATCTAAAACGTATTTATGTTCCTCAAATAATGTAATGCCATTTCTTGCGTATATAATCGATTTAAATACACAGCGAAAGATTTTGAAGTGAAGCTCGTTGTAGCATCTAAGAGAGGGCTTTGTGGAACTTGGTACAACTAATATACAATTGTTTCAACATAAGTGTGAATTGTGGAACTGTTTGACCATAGTAAATCTAGTTTATAGTCCTGATAAGAAATTGCTTTTATCTCCCGTTGTCATATTCTGTTCAAGGATTATATGATCCCTAATGAAATTTGATTTTCATCTTCGTCAGTATGTTCGGATATACGTCTAAATTTGTCAGTGACGGTAATGATCGAATTCATAAAACTTTTATATTCATAGTTCATTTTGCGTGCATAAACGCTTGAAGTTAAATATACGAAAAATTAATTATTTCACCACAACTGAATTAATTACCAAAATATTTTGGAAAAAAATGTAAAATTCCGTTAAATTCTACTAATTAAAACCTGGCGACTTCACCATAGATCAGTGGTAAAACGCATTAAATTAAATAATTATCTCACAAAAACATTTAAATACGAGGAATTCGACAAAAAATACGAACCCGGCGCCGAGTACCATAGATGATACATTTACTTTTGTGACATGGAATTGTGTGAATCCTAACTGGATAAATAAACTCTACTTCCAGTTAAAACCCATCTAATTCAAGCGGAATCTTAGTACAAAAGTTTGTTTAGGGCATAGAAAGAATTGATAAATTATTATATGTGGTTTTAAAATATACATTAATTTGTAATTAAACAATAAATCGTAGAACCCTTGCTTGAATAAAGCCATAGAGTTAACCTTACTAAATTAAATACGGCTCATGAATTAGATAAATATATACAAATAAACGTATCCAGATTTGAAACATTGTATTGATCTACAAAAGTAATCTATTTACAATAAAATATATCATTACACAAATTTACGATAATTAAAGAGGTAAAGAGGTTTTATGAATTTAGATGAATAACAAAACATACTTCTTATGATTCATTTAAATCTTGTCAAAAAATAATAAGCGCTCACTAAATTATATACTGCATAGTCAAGGGCACAACTGAAGTACATTCTTGCAGGAACGTTGTGATAATACTTCCCACGTTTTAATTCATTGTTAACTAAATTTATATTAGATGGCAATTTGTTATATTAGATTCAAATAAACTCTAAAAACTTTCAATGTTTGAATTTCTCAATTAAAATCTGGAAATAAATAAATGTTTACTCACATTTGTATTTCAGCCATAATTCACATAATAAAAATTATCGAATAAATATACGTATATAAATCGAATCTTTCAACCGGACTTATAAAATTCTGTACCACTCTGAACCAGTTGCAAATTAATAAAATTTTATGAGATATGCCTACTGAATTTTACAAGCTTAGGTCGATACATTTCCTTTCGTTTGGCAGAAATTAATTTCATATGTGCATCTCACCCTTGCCTAATAGGAAACCTATCACTCAAATTATTTTTCAATATTCTCTCTCTCTAACACATGGACGCCAGAAAATATTTGCGTACAAGAAACTACTTCCTGTTCTCCTTTTATGTCTAATTTCCTTTTAGCGATTTTTTCCCCACAGCTGTTAACTTGATAACACCTGCATTCTGAATCATTTTTGCCTGTCTATTGTTTATATTCTGAGATATATTCTGAGATTAAATTTATTTAACTTGTTCAATTAAATGACCTTATAATGAGTGATAGCTATATTATTTAATTAGTTTCTATCATTTAGACATTATTCGCTTTGATTGTTTAAAAAATTTATACGGTCTACTGTAGAATTCTAAGAATTGAATACGTCTTATTATTTTTGGCCATTACTCTACTAACTTTTGTCGTTCCACTATATTAGTTCAGTATTAATTATCTGAACCTTCGTATAATGTGGTTCTTCAGGTGTATTATATATAAAAATAAAAAAAGCTTATTCGCGCATGGGACCTCGGAACAAAGTTATTCCGATCATTTTATTCGGAAGCCGGTAAATGACGGCAAATAAGTGTATCACTTAAATTCTCTATTAAAAATTTTCTTATAATAGTATACAGAATTGTCACATACGTGATTTTGAAATATTTTATAAGCAATGCCAGATTATTAATGTAAACGATATGCATGCAGGCTCTGGTGAATTAGAATTTGAAGAATTCGTAACTCTAGCATCCAGATTTATGGTAGAAGAGGATGCGGAAGCAATGCAAGCTGAATTGAAAGAGGCTTTCCGTTTGTATGACAAGGAAGGTACTATTAATTTTTTTAAGTATATATTTGAAGAATGTTTTATATTTTAACCTGAGGTTGAGTATAAAATTGGCATATTGCGTATATTTTGCGAGATATATGATGCTATTAGAACCGCTTCTCTTTTATGGCTTAGGTACCACTACATAAACAACATTACTTTTATTTTAATGTTTGCACAGAATCTACAAATTACATAGTTGGCATGCAAAAGTTATAGTATTCAGAGAGCAAATTTTAAGTTAAGGCATGCTCCGCCTTGATAAATTAATAGTTGTGTAAATGAGGAATACATAACTGTTTTCTATAATAAGAAAATAATTATAGGAGCCCTTGCTTGAATAAGGCCAAATATTGAACAATACTTAAAGAATCTCTTGTTCACTAAAATAATCGACTTATAACAATATAATTTATTAAGAGTGTGCATAGCCAAAGCTTTAATTAAAATACCTCCGCGGAAGGACATAGCCATGATTGACGGCGTTTCAATAAAATTCGTATAAATGATTTTACTCTACATGACAATTTATTACATGAATCATAATTATATATTCAAAAGAAAAAAATATCAAAACTGGTTATAAAGTAAAATAGAATTTAAACCTAAAGGTGTTCCAGTCTTTCAATTAAGACTTATAATAATTGAGACCTACAAGACTTATAATTTAACTTATTATAATAAAGTAATTGCTATTCACATTTAAATACATCAGCAATTATTTTCACAATAAAATTAAAAAATAAAAACGAGTAATATAAATCGAATTTTTATACTGATTTATACAATTCTCTATCATTCTGAACTAGTAAAAGTTTATAAACATTCTGAAGTTCTGTTAACAATTTTTTTCTTACATATTTTCTGTCCATCATGATGCCCCTGAAGGGCGAACCCGGCGTAAACGAAAGTGTTTGTGTCCCACTCTTGCGTAATAAAGGTCCATGCAAGAATTATGTTTTCAATGATCTCTTTCTAACCACAGTACGCTAAACCTGCTTTACGCAAGCAACTACCTCGATTTTTTCTTGACCCCATATTCTTCTACTCCGAGGAGTAGTTTTATCCCCTCGCAGGCCCCAAAAAATGCTAGCCGTATGTTTTATTTATTTTCACGTGTCCAATAACTTGCATTTTTCATTAAATTATATATTTAAGAAGTTTAAAAATCTTTATATAGAAATATATGAAGTGAATACATTTATTATCTTCTTTAGCGTTACAATATTGACAAAAATTTTATGTCTCATACTTGCAAATGGGAAATATGCTTTTGATCATATCAAAACGCTATAGAGTATCTTAGATTACGCAAAAATCTTCCGAACCCATCAAAATGTAAAAGTTTTTATTCACAAGTGTTACACCTCACATATGTGTGAAACTTTCTGTGACTACTTCAATTTCATATAAGTAAATATTCCCTCTTTTGACAACTCCATCATCAAAGAAACAAACCATTTCTGTTTTATTTTTCTCATCTGCTAGACTAATAAACAAAAACGTACTGTAAGAACAATTCGACAATGAAGATGGCAAATTATAGTAATTGATGAAACGTGGCTTAACCACTTTGAATCGTAGTTGAAATCACAGTTCCATGATAGCCGAACTCGGGTTCCCCAAAACAACAAAGACAATCAGGAAAGTCAATTCAGATGTTTCTAAATGACAACCAAGAAGTCATTCTGTTGGATAAAGCCCCATGTTGAACAACTGCCACGACAAATTGATGCATTTCCATGTTCAGGACGCATTTGAAGTGGTGCTATTTCGAGTTAAAATGTAAAATCGGCCCAGTTAATATGCAAAATGCAACCTGTTTTTTTGGAGCTTGAGGATTGCATTTACGCAGCCCCCATGACGCATTCATTTAGCATGTGTTTTATAGGGAGATTGTGGGGCTCAGAAAAAGAGCACTACCCACTAAACCATTTCACTCTTTCCTCCGAATTCTGCCAACCACTTCGGAACCGAGTAACCAATACCTCAAAGGAATTGGAGGCATGTTGGTGCCACTATTTATACTTTTGGCGCATAGCCATTTACACATCTTTCAAATACACCATACTGTGGCTAGCAATTAAATTTTGTAGTCACTAGTATAGATGTATCACTCATATGCAAATATATGTGTCAATAATAAAAACAAAACTTTAAATTTTAAATACACATTACACAAAAATATCCGCCTAATAGGCATAAAGGGCCTATCCAACTATCACAGTTTCACAGCTTTTGCTTATAGACGTCCCCTGCTTATCTGGGATTCCGCTTTATTATACATGACTACATAGAAATGTAGCTGGAACGTTCTATACATCTGTTCCGCTCAGCATTGTTGGTATAATATTAGACACTGGGATTGTTATTCACACAGTTGTATTAACCTCTAATCTGAGTAGTGTTCACGTGGTACATTTGGGAGATTATCTATTAGGCATAAGTAAGGTGTAAAAAAACCATGACCCGTTAAAACTTAAGTTAATAAGTAGTCTGCGCAAGCATATTTTCTTTCATAACATGGCTATATGGCATTTGTGGGATCAACTTCTTTGTCCAGGAACCAGTTTATGCCTGGTTCCATTTACCTCGCAATCTTGCTAATGTTTTGTCCCTTAGAACATTTTTGGGAATAATTTTCCCTCTGTATGCTTTGGTATGTTCAACTGCCAGCATATACAGCGACGGGCTACCATTCGTCATTTCATTATATGCTTTCTAGAATTCCAAGACTTGCATATCTTTTATTTAGAATTTGGGACATATACAATATTTACTTATAGCGCAAAGGATGCAATATGTATTAGCATACAAGGTATGACCAGATAACTCGCGAAATTTTTAAATTTCGCTGGCTGTAGAAGTCCAGCTGTCAAATTCTTATTGGCATATTATTGGGAAACAACTGCAGCCATGTTGGTAATTTAGTATATTGCTGTGTATCAATAACATTTGTTCCCAAACAAGGAGGACATTACAAAAGAGGAAAGACGGGCCACTGGAGACGACGGAGGTATCATCCCCCTCCCCCTCATTCACTAGCCAAGAACTTAGCAGGGTGTAAGCTAGTGGCGGGCAAGGCACCAGAAACAGACGGGATATGCAATGAAATTATCAGAGTCCAACTTGAAGAGTTCTCGGAGAAACTACTAGAGGCCTTCAACAATTACACTCATCGGGGGGATTTTCCTAAAATATCAATGCAGGCGAGCTAGGTTGTTTCCCTAAGAGAGGCAAGCAGAGTAAAGACCCAATAGATTCCAGACCAATTTACTTGATCCACATACTGACCAAACTCTTGGAACGTCTGATTTTGGGCAGAATTTCGAAGGCGCTGATTAACTTCCCACTTGCAGACTGCCAGTTTGAGTTCAGAGAGGGAAAGTCGCTATTGCCAAAGTTGACGCTATTGTCAAAGTGGTAGAGGCGAGAAGCAGATCCATAATGGGCACCATGGCAAGACGCGCCGATGGGATGTTCGCTGTGGACGTACAGAATGCCTTCAATTATGTGAGCTGGAGGCACGTGCTGAATGCTTTAAAAAGAAAGCATATGCTGGGCTACATTACCAAAATAGTGATTAGCTATCTTAAAGGCAGTACTTAGTTTACGTGGAGGATGGGAAAAGACACACCTTATTCCTAACCTGTAGCGTGGCGCATGGCATCGTTTTGGGCCCAATACTGTAGAACATCTTTAATGATGAGTTACTTATGTCAATTATGCCATGAGGAGCGGAACTGGTAGAATTTGCAGCTGATGTTGCGCTGGTCGCGGTATGTAAGAAGGTACGCCTCCTTAAAAAGACGTTAACCAAAAATATGGGGTAGTCGAGCGCTGTATTTAGGACGAAGGGATGCATATAGCAGCTTCAAGAATGGAGACAATCCTTCTTACGACGACGGAAAAAGGAGACTGCTATCACCAGAATTATACGTCGGCTGGATCCAAATCAGTTTAAACAAGAAGTGAAATATGTAGGTATCATCTTCGACAAGAGCTTTAACTTTGGCCCGCATATAAAGGCAGCGACTGACAAGGCCTTAGAAATAGCAGCCGGATTGAAAGGTTGATGTCCTGAGTTGGAGGGTCGGCTGTTAGCAAGAGAAGATTCTTGAACACGGTCGTGGTGCAATGATGCTGTGCGGAGCACCGATATGAGTAGCTGCCATCCGAACATTGAAGTCGATTCAGCTAATGAAAAGGGTACAACGCTGTAGTCTACTCGGAGTCACAAGTACTATCGCACTGTATCCACTGCTGCTCTGCAGGTTATTGCATATTGTCCACCCATTGACACGATGGTTCTGGATCGTCCAGACCATCATTTCTACTGAACTGGTGATGCGAAATTCATGGTGCTCCTTAGAGAAGTGGACAATTGGCAAGAGATATGTGCTAGAGAAGCGCGTGGTGGCTGTATGCGCTTGCTATTACCATACACCATGGATAACAAGAAAGCACGGCGAGACTAATTAGTATATTACACAAATGCTCTCTAGACATGGATGTTTTACGGCATACCTACACAAAATCAGGAAGGTCAGTTTAGATCTGTGTGAATACTGCTGAGAGGAAGTGGATAGTGTCTATCATACGTTCTTCTCTTGTATCGCTTTGGAAGACAAAAGGCGGGAAGACAAAGGCGGGAAGCCAATCAGGCCGTTTGCGAATGTATCAGGGTATCAAATCTGTTAAGGATCATGCTTCTTAATGAAGTAAGGTGGAATCTCATTGATATGTATATCTCATCGATAGGTATTGAGAGAGAGAGGTTAGTGTGCGGCCTAGGAAAGAGGCCTAGGGACCGATAAGTGTTAGTAACAGATAAATCTTGGTTGTTTTTGGTTTCAACTGATAGTTGCTATGTTTTAGTATGCCGGTATACATTATGTTGTTATATTTATATGTACTAGTATATTAATTTTTATACTTGTTGACATACTTGCTCGTTTGCGTACCTATTTATTTATATTTACGCTATGATAGTGCAGGTGATGCCATTCAAGACATAATCGGATGTCTAACTAGTCCGAGTCGTCCAAACCAGGGGCCACGTACACCCCACAACAAGGAAAGATTGTATTGAAAGCAAAGGTAAAACGTTCTGTGTAGACCACCTAGCTAGCAAGGATATCCAAAGAAGGGCACCCCCAATGCAGTGCTATGCGGGTCCTGGTAGACCGAATGAAACACCGTGTGATTCGCCGATGAACGCATGGAGGTTTAGGGCTGCTAAGGCGGGACAAGCATCAACATCGACATTTGTCTGCTTGCTGGTCGGCCAAGCGGCGTTGAGTTTCGATGATAATCCGCCACAATTCCTATTGTAGATTTTGACCTTTAAAACAGCTAAAAAAAGATGTCAATAAGGTTATTTTCGTTTTTGTGTCAAGGCGATTTATTACTTGCGTAAAAATTGAACAAAAAATTTGGGTCAAGTTTAGTGTGAAGTGGATCATAATTCTGGATATTAAATGTTGCTTTTGGTAATAATGTTATAAATTAAGTAAGTGATAAAAGCATTTGCAAGAGGGCCGTGAAGATGTTGAGGATGACGTGCGTCCTATGCGTCCTAACATATCAATAACTGATAATAACGAAAAGGTAAAGAATATAGTTATGGACAACCCCCTAATCACTATCAACGAAGTTGCTGCAGATCTTGTCGTTTCATTTAACTCATGTGAAGCTATAATTTCAGATATTTTGGATATGTGGCAGAAACATTGTTCCCAAATTGTTGAATTTGGATCAAAACCAGCGTAGAAGTTACACTGGTCTTGAGTTGTTTAATGAATTCAACGACAATCCACAATTGCTCAAACAAATCATATCTGGTGAGGATACTTGAGTATATACACACGTCGTACGGTTTTACGACATGAAATTTTGAGCCGTTTAGTTAAACTAATCTGAAGAAAACGTTCGAATTTTTGGCGAGAGAACTCCTGGTGATGCACTTGCGCAACTTTCCTTGCCTTTTCGTAAATATTTGGTAAAAAAGAACAATAAATTATGACTCCACATCCTCCAGTTTAACCAAGCATTACATCCTGCGGCTTTTTTCGATTACCGAAGATGAGAGAACAATAAAAGGACGACGTTTTGCAGAAAAGTCATGAACCAAGCGATCAATTTGAGAAAACTCATAACAACGACGGAAAGGCCTAACACCTAGAAACGGAAAGTCCTTTTTAGTGTTCGTCATTCAGCAACACTATTTGCAGCCCCGATATACGCAGGGGCAGTACATGAACTGACATCAGCACAGCTCTTATCAAAGGACTGAGTTAATGGAAGTCACCAAACATATATGATAGACTGCACCAAGGCTCTGTGCATACCGCAACACCGTTCGTAAACCTCCTGTTCCTGGAAAGGGCAGAAATTTATGAAGTTCACGAAAACCGCAAGCGCAAGAAAGATCTTAAAACTGCTAAAGAAGCTACTAGAAGCAAGTTATACGCGAAATGGCAAGATGAGTGGGATAACTCAAATAAAGGACGCTAAACGCAAAAAATGATACCAGACATAATGGCATTGTCCGAGAAAATACAGGCAGATTTTCCAAAGAAACTATCTTGCACGGTCCAGCGTGGAATATGCAGAGGCGACAAGCAGCGATAAAAGTTGGGTGCGATCTTTCCCCGTTAAACTTTGTGGAAGGGTAACACAGCCAACCAAGACGTCGAACGTCTCCCAGCAATTATGTTCGTCTATACTGAGAAAGAAAAAGTAAATCCGGCTGGTGGCCGGCGAGGAGTTTATCTGGGTCGCGTACTACTGCACGTTAGTGTCAACCATTAATCGCTAATCCAAAGGGCTTTGTATCTGCATGTTCACATCTACACTATCACTTTGAAATTTACATCTCTCACGTGTTCTCGAAGTTGTGCTAGCACAAATACAAGGAGACTGGTAGCGCCATAAGGGTCAGTGAAATAAGCATGTAAATTCGTCACGAGTGTAATGAGTCGGGGATCCACTTTCATCCCTCTATCTGTCTGGACAAGCACTTGCTGTTGGGCAAGGGATGGGAAGAGCATTGCGGACTCTCGTTGTCATATGTTCCTCACGCACTCGTGGTTAGAGACGCGAATACAGTCTGTGGTCACATATTTGTCTTTAAGATACTATAACCCGATAGGAAATGTTAACATTTAGGAATAAATAATGATTATTTGGGAAAAATGATAATTTCGAGAATTATTTGATCACACCTCGTACATGATCCACTGAACTTGATTTTTAACTTATTTTGAGACATATTACTGCTAGATGTATCAGAGTTTTGGTTTTCACTGTTATTTGCGTACATTCTTCTATATTTTGTAGTCTCGTACGATCTTGTTAATCTTATTAGCAGTAAATAATTAAAGTCACTTACACCTAACTTAAAATCAAATAATTATAAAAGTATTACAATTAAAAACTTTTTAAAGAACTACGTAATTTTAGTATAATATTAATATGTTGAATTAGGCAATGGATACATATCCACAAGTGTGTTAAAAGAAATTCTAAGAGAATTGGATGATAAACTGACAAACGAAGAACTCGATGGGATTATAACAGAAATTGATACCGATGGTTCAGGAACAGTCGACTTCGACGGTAATATCACTTTACACATTATATGTATTTTTTGGAAAAATTGTATTGAAACCAAAAGATATAAATTTGCTCAACAAATGCTATTTCCGTGGTATATAAGTTTGACGTACAAGATTTCCGTGATCCCCATTTGGGAATCTAATTTTTTCCTTAGAAATTTAGAACTGGAATATCTGGATACACTTTTTCTGAGATAATTTTATCAATTGTTGAAAAATTGTTTGTTGATTGTGTATTGTTTTTTTAATTTAATAACTATTTCAATTATGGTTGATATATTTTCAGAATTTATGGAAGTTATGACAGGAGGAGATGACTAACAAGAAATGCCATAAGTACCAATATCTCAAAATGTGATAGACGTTTGATCAGCTCAACAATAATAATAAACTATTCCATTCTAATGTATTAACGAATTACAATTAAGGAAGTTAATTGTGTTCCAACTAGGACACTGCACAATTGATTTTAAATGTCAGTATGTAAATAAATCTGCAGTAAAATACAAAGACTTCTGTTTCCATTATCGTTATACCTTCAATAAATACATTATTAAGTCTTCAAGAGCAATATTTAGTCACTGATTTTTCTTGTAGGTTACTAGTATTGAGATTTTCATCTCAAATTTTGTGAGAAGTAATTAAAATTTTATGATATTTTATAATAGTAAACTAACTATTTATCAATAGATTATAAACTCAAATACAAATTTTTACCTATACACATCTATAATTTGAGCATGGTAATTAACTTTTTAAAAATATAAGAATGTTTATTTGATTACACCTCTAATATTTTTACGAATGTTTTCAAACTGCATTACAAATAAGATCAAATGTAAAAGTATGCAAATTTTCTACACTTATAAACGGGAAACCAGGAATAACTCACTTATTACTGTAAATTGGTTACTCAAAAATACCGCATTAAATGAATCTATGAGTGTTTGTTCTGCATTCAATCGTTTATCCGAAATTTATCATCCACCTCTTGTAAATATCGTTTACACCAACTAGTTTCATTCCTTTTTCGACTAACTTTGTATATGTCCGATTATGTAAAATTTTGGGGTGCTTTTGTATCGAAAATGCAAGAAAATAGAAAGCGAACAGCAGACCAAACCTGACCATTAGCCTGTGAAGATTGATCGCTATAAGTTTAGCACGCAAAACTCTGGTAGCGGGCAGTTATATGTCACAGTCATATCACTTTATGCAAATTTCGTACCAAAAGTCATTAATTTATGGTAGTTCGCGGCCGCATGTCAGAGAAGGAACTCAGCCCGTCAACTATTCCTTAGTCCTTTCAAAAGAAGTGAATGAAGATTACACCAGCCGCAAAAAAGTGGCCTTATATTCCTTTCTTTTTAATTCAAGTCGCGCTTTTTTGCCCTTTCTTTTGTTTGAGTTTTACTCGAGGGTTGTTATTAATTAATTCGTTCACATATCAGTATTTTGTCAAAGGTGTGCCGTACATCCAGTCAAGTTTTGTTGATCTGGATCCGATCCTTACAATAGGAAAATAAGTAATTATTTCCTATCAAATTTTGTGTAAACAACTTTTTTGCATATTGAATGAAAAATAATCAAAAGATAATAAGTGGTGGAACACTTTTATTTCTTAATATTTACAAAGTTAAAAAGAAAAATATGATTTTTTAATAAGAAAGTCACTCAATGTTTTTTGCACCAATTTGTTTTTTTCCTCATGCATCAAGCGATGACACAAAATACCATTATCTAATTTTTGTCTTATTTTAAGGCATCTTTTTCATTCCAATCAGTTTCTTCAATTGATGAAATTGGGATGAACTTTCATTATATAACCTATGTCGGATTCCAAAGCTCTACTTACCTAATCGATATTTTGTATGTCGTCTTGCTATAAAACCTCAATACCGCCCTGTGGTAATAGTTGCGATAGGGACCAACCATAAAAATTATTCACATCCCAATAAGCTAAATATCATGTAGGTTCAGTTGGATCATAGGAATTATCTGGATGGGTAACGAGTGGAATATTTGCTCTTTCATGTCGGTGTATACAGCTTGGTATGCCACCACGCATTGCACGTTTATGAAAGTGGAGCATTTCAACATGGATCGTAAGTTCCAATTTAATTTATGCCACTTTCAATGCAACCGAAAATGACAAATTGGGAGCAGTATAGTATTGTACTCAATCAAGTCAATATACCTTATAGCATACACATCAGAAACTTTCAAAAATGCCAGCCGAAAGAAGAACATCAGTACGCAAGTATAATCGCATATAGTCACCAAGCGTTTTACACTTGAACGTCGACCATACTAATCGTGCGTGTTGGTAGCCCTTATTCGAGAGACATTCGTCAGTAAAATTATTGCAGAACGAGCGGTTGGCCGGTAAATTGTTTTCATTTAATTTTTCAAACGAATCGTGATATTCATAGAGAAAGATTCCTTTACGTATCATTAGTTGAAATTCGTCAGATTTCGGAAAATGACGACGAACTTCAATGTGTTGGGATGGTTTGAAGTTGCTGGCTAGTTTATCTAGAGAAGAAGACATGAAACTGAACGAATATAAAAATCCTAATTTAGTACAATTACATCTAGTATTTCTACAGCTTCAGATAGATCTTTAATGAATATACGAGTGTCGTAACCATACGCAGATTATGCAGGAAACCGGTCAGAAAATTGGACAATTTATAATTGAGATTACACCTCGAGCAGGCCGGACTAACATTTTTTCGGTCCGATTATTATGATGCATTATCTTTTCACATACCGGAATTGTATTCGTCCTAATGTGGCAAGTGTTTGTCGTTAAATAGGACACTTCTTATGGGGGAGTTCATGGAGTCATAGGAAAGATAAGATGGACATGATAGACAAATAAAAGTTGTGCGTCCAGTTTTAGTCTTTTGACAAACACTTAGCGCAATCGGGACTGGTGTATGTTTTGCAATTCGACATGCATCATATCATGTTAATTACATTTTATGGGATATGCGAACGAGCCAGTATGTTTATGTGTGGAAAACATATGAGATGTGGAAGGTGAAGGTGCACAAATATAACTCGGTTATTGTAGCGACTCATAATCTGCCAAACTACAAATCGTACGCGAATTTTGTTTTTAAAATCCATGAACTCGTTCCCTAAGCTTTCCAAACCATTACGTAATTTTATTAAATCGTTAGATTACAACTCAAAACATCTGATCTTAACAACCTCGACAATTCATATGCATGCTCTTCCAATGAATTGAATATTTCTTCAAGATTATTCAATGTGAAGTTTTTTTCTGCTTGCATACTTTCAATTTCAGTTTCTTCCTCATAAGCCCGTTTTTCTTTCCTATATTGACGAGAGATTTGTCATCAAGAGACTGTCTGTCCATTTGAAATACCCCATGGTATCAGCACCATATAATTAGTCAAAGCCTAAAACTTACCTAAGTTTTACTACGTCTGCTGCGGTTGTATTGAGGATCAAAGCCGCAATAATTTTTAACACAATGTGGCAAAACATATTTCCACACGGGTTTTACGTACTTTCACTAACTTCCATGCATGTCCAATATTATCAAGAGCATTTTGGATATTGAAATTATTCCAAAATGTGATCAAAGGTATAGCATCTTCACCAAATGTTGCTTGTTCATGAAGTTAGCATTATTCTTCATTAACGTGCTTCACTTGTTCCGGAAATTTTGACGCTGCGTCTTTATCAGCACTTGCGCTTTCGTCCATAATCCAAAACTATAAATCTCTGAGCGGTTCTTAAAGCAAAAGAACCACCCACAGCAGATTAAAATTTTCCATCAGTCTTGATTTCAAGCTGTTAAGTGTAAACAAAGACTTGATTTTGTTTGAATTCCTAGTTGATTTAAAGGAATTGGTTTTTGATTACAGGTCCCAATCCAAAGCGAAGAACTCTTTCAATATTTAGCACCAAAGGACATTTTTGGCTTGCAATGTCCTTGGAAGCAAAATCGTTGGTAGACATTCCATATTCGTTAAATTCCGCTATCTGACTCTCTGACGAACCGGAGATTCATTCATTTTTATCTCTTGATGTCTTGGCAAATGATGCGGCATGCTCATGAATTTTCGTTATAAATGAGTTAATAAATGATATTATACATAATAAAAAAACACGAGTGGATCGTGTGAAGTGAATCGAATGGAGAGAATAACTGATACGCCTGAAATGAGGCTACCATAAAAACTGTAGAATGCTGGCTCTGTGGACTGTGTTTGCCACGAGCCACAAATATCGGCGATCGAATCAATCAGTACTAATTGAAATTTATTACTCAAATTACTAACAGTACTATATCGGGGTCATTACTGTGTGAAACTGCGCTGAGCGAGGTATTCCTGAATTGATCAATTTGAAGTGTACTTCGTTACTACGACGTTACATTGTGACTATAGTTTCAACTCTTTGGGGCCATCTTCAGCCAAACAGACTGGCGACAAGGACTAATAGGATATTTAGCTTAATAGGATGCCAAAAATTGCAAAATTAAAGTTTAATTTCAATTATTTATAAATAAACCTATGTGACTACTAAATAAACTATAAACGAAATTCCATCAAATATTGAACAAACTACAGAACCTTATGACAACATAACAGGAAGTGAACACACACAATTTAATACAGAACCTAATAAAGAAATACAAATTTCGGAAATAGCAATAGAAAAATTTCCAAACCAATTCTACATTAATAATACTATTCCAATTTCGATTCTCAAAAACTATATGAAGATTTTAGTAACGTATATATAGTTATTTAATGAAACAGGTTCAAAAATTATTAGTAATTTAAAGAGACATATTTTTAATGCAGATGACGAAGAAATTAATCAGGTAATTAGAAACTACCATGAAGGAAAAACTAACCACCGTGGAATTGTGGAAACTATGAAAAATATTTCAAATAAATATTACTTCGTTAACATTCGTGATCAAATAACTACATTTATAAACTCTTGTGCAATTTGTTAAAGAGCTAAGTACAATAGGAACCTTTCCATATTCCACTCATCCTAACTGAGACTCCAAGTAAACCATTTCAGATTCTAGATGCTGATACTTTTACAGTATACTCTCACATTTTCTTACCATAACAGACAAATTTTCAAAAGTAGGTCAAGCTATTTCAATACACTAAAAATCCCGCAGAAACTGTAAATGCATTTATCAAGTACTTTTCATTTTACGGAGTTCGCGAACAAATAGTCATAGACTGTGGAACCAAATTTCTTGCAGATCTAATCAAACAATTTACGGAACTTCACAAATTAAAAATTCATTACACCACTCCTAGAAATCCAAATTCAAATAGTAACCTATAAAGATTTCATTTAACATTGTTAGAACATTTTCGAATTTTAAAACAAAGTTACCTGAGAGAATCTGTTTGCTGAATGGCATATAATCATTCGTTAGACTCTACAACAAATTACGTAGCTTTAGAATTAATTTTAGGACATTCATGCAATAGAATTTCTTTTGAAATATATAATGAATGAATCGCTTTACAAGATTTTGTACAAACTCGTAAATAAAAAGTAAGCACGCTTTATGAAAAACTTAAAGAAACGACGGAAATTCATAAGTTAGACGTAAATACCAAAAGCAATAACTGTGATACATAACTGTTTGAATATCAATTTGAGATCTACGCTAGAAATAACAAACGTACTAAAAGTGCACCTAGATACGAAGGATCATTTAAAGTAATTAAAATTACTGACAGACATGTCGCTACCATTTAAAAAGATCAAAAACCTTTACAGAGATATCTACGTAATCTAAAACAAGCAAATATTTTAGGTTTATCCTTTGGACCATTGGCACAGTCACAGGACAAATAGGGTTCCAAAATGTCACAACTTATCCTGGAATGCTTGCAAACAAAATTGGCATTGCACAAAATACCATAGATCATTGGACATTAATTAAAGTTGTTCCAATTCAACCACTCATAGATAAGCAAATCTTCTCTTCAAAGTATCTCTTCAGGTTAATAAATTTAACGGATCAATACAACAGTCAGAAGTAACTGTTATACAAAATATAGTCTTAGCAAACAGTCAAAAAATTCTTTACCATCAATTAGCAGAAACTTATAAAACTATCAATCAATTAACTTTACGAATTTCTAAAAATAGGCAAAAGAGAGGTTAATTCAATCTCCTTGGAAATGGTTTGAACGTATTTACAGGTAATTTAGATGCAAATGGCGCAGAACGTTACAATAATGCTATTAACATGGGCTGCCTCGTTGAATATACTTGATTAGAACATGCTGCAAATACAAGTAGAGAAACCGTTGCTAGAACCGCAGATAATAAATTCAATTAAATTTTTAAATATAATTCAAAATTGTCCATTAGAGCAAGAACAAAAATTATTAATCATATAGTTAAACTGCAATTATTGCACGGGTGCGAATTATGTGTAGAAACTGCTCCTAATGCAGAAGAACATAGCCCCACGGCGCCACTTAAACTATAAAGAAAAATATTTCTATTTTTCACATTATTCTATTCATTGCATTTATTTTGAAAAGCTTTGTTTTTCCTTCCCTATCTCCTATGCCACTACTTATCTACGCCACTACCTCTCTAACCTATCTACTACGCCACCAGAGTGTATATGATTAATCTACGCATCATAACCGAGATTGGTCTTAGGGAGTCAGCAACCGTAGCACAGACGCAGAACCGAGGTGTTACGAAAGCTTACAGTGTCTCCTATTCATATTTACCACTGGAGTGTATATTGCTAGTGTTCGCATAACCGAGATTAGTTTTAGTAATTTAATCCATCGTAGCACCTACGCATAACCTCGGTGTGGTACGCTAGTTTACGCTATTTCCTTCCCGCACTACCTACTAGAGTGTATATTGCTAGGCTATGCATAATCATGATTAGCTGAAGTTATTCAGCAATTATGGCAACTACGCATAACCATTGTATTATGACAGCTTATAGTGGAGTCCTAGAAACCCCCTCTGTTATTTATATCGTATTTTTCGTTTTAGCCCCCGCTGTCCCGTTGTATTATTAACTATTTGCACATGCTTTCCGCAATATTACTCTTTCGTTGTTCTATCATCGCACACTCGTATTGCTTTACCTGCACCGCTTCTATTTTGCTTTGTTTGTAATAGAGTCGCTATTGTGTATTTGCTCACCGCCATGAATACGTCATAATTTATTTTGACATTTGTTTATCATTGACATTTAATTATGCATTTATATTTATTTCTTTGTTTATATTGTCTAAGAGGACCAAAAGACGTTATTTTGCGAAATCATTAATGCATTTTATTAATTAGTAGTTACAATGACTTTTAGCTGCTCAGAAGCACACGAATACCTGGAATACTCACGTACTCGTAACTAACCGTGCTAAAGAAGAGCGGTTTCAACGTGCGGTCTCACGTTAAACTGACCTGGCGCCCGAGATTCGTATTTCCGACGGCTGTTATATTCTGAAATAACATACTTGCTAGCGCCATCTGTGACACTTGCTAGGACTCTCGGTTAGGGGTGTCGTGAGTGAGAGTCTGTCACACAGTCAAATATAAATATCAAATAAAAAGTAGTCTAGTGCAATAAAAACGAAATATTTCGCACATCTCTCCGATCTTTGTTTATTAAACACAACAAAGTCAAGGCTATTACAACGCGAAATAAGGCCAGCAAATAACAAGAATTTATACACAACAACTAGTGGCATGCCCATGTCAGGTGCAAAGTTTGAATAATAAGAGTCTGCAGTCAAGGAATTTATATATCTTTTAGAAATATACTACATTTATATAAACAACCTCAATATGTTGCTCAATATCCACTACTTGCTAAACTCACTAACATGAAATCGGTTTAAAGGATTAGAGGATGAAACGACATCAAAGGAAGACAGCAAAGAAAGTAATGTAGACAAATTTCCCAAACCGCGTCCTGTACTTGTACAAGATGTAAACTATATTTCCGCATAACACACTTTCTGACTGCCGTAGCCAAAAATAATTATGATATATAGGTTTCATTGAATAATTAAAAATTCTAACATGCCCAGCTGTCGTCAAAACTATTCAAGATAAGAAAGCAGAATTTCAAACGTACAAACTAAAAAATTGCTGATCATAGGTAGCGGTATTAAAAAATATATACCGCTCCGTAGAACAACAGGAGCTAAAACTCGAAATAGAAAATAAAGGTAAGACGGTGGTAAACAAATAGAATATCAAATACTATACACCAAAAGTCAGTATAGAGTTAAATTTGAGCCTCCAACACTAAAAATAAAAATGCCCAATATGTCAATGATATTAACACACAAAGAGATTATGCCAACTCAATCCACGCTGTGATAAATGTACTGTCGATCAACCGACCAGCCAACCATCCATTGTCAGATTAAAGATAGGTCATCTGACGTACACTGCATACTATGCGAAGGGAACAACCCGTCAAACTATAAAGGATGTATAGTGTATAAAGAGTTACTTAAAAAGAAGTGTCTTCCATTAAGACCAAATACATAACGCTCCAGTAAGTGTACGTCCCAACTGTGCACAAATTACTGATAATCAGCATGATGGGAACTATTGTAATATTGTAAAAAATCAACCAACCAGTGAACTACATGAGCTTAAAAGCGTATTATAGCACATGGATGCAATGTTAAATCTACTAACAGTAGTAATAACTAAACTTACTAAATAAGGAAAAATTCTTGAAAATAGGAATATGGAATAAATTTTATTAAAATTTTATAAATCTCATACCACTTATCTTTGTGACAACCTAAGTTTGAACGAATCTATGCGAGCTCCCAAAATGTCCCTTTATAGACTAACCAAGAATGCCGGCTTATCCTGAGCCCATAGACTCGAACTGCATTATGAAGCGACCGTGACCTTATCCTACGTATATTGGAATACGGCTGTATCCTGTCGATAACCTACGTGTGAATTCGTAGAATTATTGCATTTTTCTCGTATCTAAGTAAAGATTTACTGGAATTAGAATTATTAGACTATAATTTTAGACTAAGATAACCTCTTTGCATTCAGATTATTTTTAATTCAAATCTTTATACCTTTTACGTGATATAACTAAGGTCAAATGATTTCATGTAGTGTATATTTAATTCAACTCTTTTTTTGGACGTGGTGTCCACGTTGTTTCATTCAGATCATACTTGGCTATTTAAAAAGTCATTGATTTTAGTGCACCTAAAGCTAATTTAAATAAATGAGGCAAAACAAACATTTTGTTGTAAATTTGTAGTGCATGTTTAGTAACACTATTATAATTTGAACTAATAAACTTTTTACCATGATTATAATGCATATTGAATTGCAGGATGTAGTAGCTGTAGTTGATGAAGACAGAAATGGCGCAGTGCATTTCATCGAATTTGCAAATATGGCAGACTGTTACATAGCTGAAGACAAAGAAGAATCCAAAACACTTCAAAAGGAACTTAAAGGAGCATTTAGACCTTCGCCTTCCTGATCATAGATGAATAAGGAAGGTATGTTATGAAACCACCTTAAGTTTAATAATATTAATTAAAAAGGGGTATTATTTCGATAAATTGTTATTAATGATGGTAATTAGGAAATTCATATTTAACTTAAAAAATGGAGGCAGGGTAGATACGTATTTCTGGCACAGTTATAGCCTTCCTCAGTACCCTTTGGCCTAACTATAGGCACAAGAACATCACTTGATGGATTGTGAGCCCACGATTAATTCATTGCGCTAGATCAGTGTTATGGACAATTATATAAATAT
>WYDF02043040.1:0-12383 GCA_009867245.2 Adranes taylori | reverse complement strand
TTGAAAATTAAAAAAGTCGTAATTTTAATGTTTTCATTATATCCAATATGTTCTTTCATCAAAAGCTGCATTAACTTTACCAGAAAAAAATTATTTCTTAGGAAAAGATTATTTCGTTGGTTTACTATATTTATGTCGACAAAAAATTAGAAAATCAACGTTGAACGGTTGTTTGACCCTTATAATCGGATTAAAATCGAAGCAGACATATTATTATTTCGGGTCCTCTGACATTAACTTAAGCCGAAATTTATTATTGACAGTGTTCAATATGTATAATATATTAATATAATATCTTTATTATGTTACAAATGGCATTATATTCGTCAATTTAAAAGTATAATAATTTACAGTATAAAAATGTATGATTTATAATACTAAAAATAATCATATAGAACAAACCACAAAACAGCTATAACAATCAACGGGTATTAGTTTAAAATCTCAAAAATAGAGACACAGTTACATTCTTGAAACACTGAAATAACAGAAAACAGAAACAACAAAATTTCCTCAATCCGACATTACCAACAGAAATATCATATAAAATCAGAACTTTGTGCTATTGAATAAACAGAGTTTTTAAGGTATTTTTATAAACATTTAAGGAGGATTGTTTGATTGTGGTTAGTAAAGCATTGAACTACTTAAACGATAAATCAGTGAAAGAATTTTGTACTTTAGTTAATCTATAATAGGGAGGAAGTATATTATTTCTCTGTCTCGTTAAATAATTATGAATTTTACTTTGCTCTATTGTGTTTCCTTTATTTTTAATGTATAATAGACACTCATAAATAAACATGGAAGGAACAGTCATAATTTCCAAACTTGTGAATAGTTTTGCGCGACATTGCGCGGTTATCCACTTTCATAATGACTCTTATTGCTTTTTTCTGTAAAATCAAAATTTCGTTAGAATATGTAGTCGCGCCCAAAAAAATTATGCAGTATAATATTTTGGTATGGAAAAAGGTCAAAATATGCCAAGCGTTACACATTTAAAGTGGTAATATTTGACAGTTGTATTAAAACATATAAAAGACCTGCCATATTCTTTGCTAGTATTCCAGTCTCATGTGCCCCATTTAATGTGCTGTCTAAGTAAAAGCCCAGCAATTTAACGGGTTGTCTCTCTCCTCAATTCTCTGGCCAAGAGTAAATAATAGTGATTGTGTCTTGCTACTAGTTACAATGAGACTGTTGTTTGTACATCAGGAGACCAACAAGTCCTCTATTCTAGTCGATGAAGATCTTAGACAGGATATTGAATTACTATGTATAAGAAAGGATGAATCGTCAGCACAAAATGTGGGTAATACGCTAGGATCTGATTTTAAAATAATTAGAAAATATAAGGGACCGAGAACAAAGCTTTGCGGAACCCCCGATTTGCACTTTAAAACTGAGTCTTTAATGTTATCAGTAGTTTTTAGCTTGAAAATGAGCCACGTAGATAAAGACGACATTACGTTTTCTATTAATTTTATCTGAACTTTGATTGTTATCATATGATTCCAACCTATCAGTCGATAAAATAATACTCCTAGAATCTTCTGCTTTAAACTAATCTTTAAAAAAATCTCTGAAGTTCATGTATATGTGTTACAGCCTCTATTGTTCAAGGTAGGAGTGTTTCTTGGATTTCCTGATTTTCCTCAACCCCATATACTCCATTTTCAGCTTACTTGTTCTCCATCACTCGAGCAATGATGTGCGCGTCAGTTATCTTGCCACACACAGCCACATCTTGGTTCACATTGACATCATTATTATTATTATTAGTAGTGGCACTAGCTGTTTGCGGAATACCGCTCCATAGCACTGCTGCCAATTATAAGCGGCTTATTGTATGTTCCCTGATCGTTTAGTCGCAAGTCCAGTATAGCCGTGTCTTCTACCAGTTATAATATTTCTTGGTGAGAACATTTTTGAGGCAATTTACGTTCAACTTTTGTTGCTTCAAATAGGCTTCCGCTTCTGGATTCCAATGCTTTACACTCATATAAGATGTAATGAGCTGTTTCGCTTACCTCCAGACACAACCTACCCTCTACTTTAGTAGGATATAGGTTAATTTTCTTCATATATACCGTCCGTATTTTCTTCATATATGCGTGTCCTGTTAACAAACCAGTTATCATTTTGATTTTCTTCCCACCAAGTTTCATCAAATCTCACGTTTTGGTTTTACATAGCTTTTCTATAAAGCGTTTGCTATGTTAATTTCCTGCTGATTTTGTCCAGCAGTCTATGTGTTTTTGAATAATTCAGTTTCGTATCGCTTCTCTGATAAAACTAGCAAATATTCCCAAAGCCGGATTCGAACCAGTAAAGTGTGTTCTAAATGCTTTCTTTCATAGTGCATCTGCTATTTCGTTGCCTACAATGCCCACGTGCCCTGGTGTCCATATAAGCGTAATTCAGTTGGTCATAGTCAGTCTGTATAGTGTTTTGATGCATTTGTTCGTTAGTCCAGGCACATTTCTGCTATCTTTAAAAACCTAAAATGTCTCTTACTATAAAAATTCGTTATATTTCCTTTTTATGTTTTCCTGTGCTCAATGGAGTCTTGTATATATTTCGGCCTAAAAGATTCTGGAAATTTAACCCAAATGGTTAAATTTGTCCTTTAAGAATACTTTTGTTTATTTTTTGTTAGCTGAAACTTGCATTTCGGTGATTCTCAGTAGATTCCTGCTTCCATGTTTCCAGAAGCTCCGTAGCTTCCCGCTGCCGTATTTTCAGAAGCCCTTGAACCGCCTGTAGACCAGACTAGAACAGATTTCGGAAAGGAAGGAGTATTCTTCTCCCACAAACCTGAGTCAATGAGGACATAAAAATTTCTGTGTATATTATAAGTTGGAGATATACAGTCCGATTTCATTTCAAGAATTTCATCATTCCCTGTAATGTTAGCGTCTAATTTGTTTGCCAAATTCGATTTGTTAATTTTTAGCCGAAAGAGTGCGGGTTCCACCTCTGCTTATCTGATCATTTCTAATCCACACGATATCGTTCGGTTTAGATGTAACTAGTTGTTGTTTCTAGAAACAACATGGATTAGGCGATTTGTCCATTCTTTATAAAAGCATTATTTGCTCCATAACAAGGACAATACTTCCGCATTCTTTGAAAGTAAGAGTATTCTCTGGAATATGTTTTTAAAAAAAAATCCCAATGTGACCCACATTAAAAATACTTTTTCATCCCTATAATTTCTTGTAAATGACCTTTCCAATCATCAGCTTTATGAAGATTCGCACTAATACTTTCACCACAATGTGTTTTCAAATACATATTGTTTCTATATCTAGTCAGCATTTGGTGGCATTGGAGGCTTGATTACCTAATGTACAGGCAAACTGCTCACCATTGGTTCCCATAACAACAGGGGCCATTAATTGAAATTTTCTTTTCTCGTGCTTATTTAAACCACTTAGAACACAATCGTTCAGATTTAGGTTATCGTTCTTTTTGTACCTTTTCCACTCTCTCTGTCACTTCTCAAAATTTTGCCATTATTCTTGAAATTAATCGATAAAATATTGGGTCGAATTCTAAATTCCTTTCCGATTTCTAATTTATTTTTACACCCTTTTTCGCCTCCATTATCACCGTTATATTTTGAGCTAATGTTAATGACTTATAAGGAGTTTTAACATTTGACCATGCCGTAATAAGAAGCACTCAAACTACGTAGACACTATGTACTGTGTACACGTATCACAATTTTACGTGACAATATCAGACTAAAAGTTAACACCAGATTGAATCTAACACTCCGATAGGTGCAAACAGACTGAACAAAAGCAAAACAAAGAAGAGGACAATACAGTACTGCACAAAAGTTCGAATTAAATTAGTTTGATTACATTGATGGTTTTAGAAATGTTAAGCGACGGAGAGAAAACTTTAAATTATAACCACGATTTCGAAACATAGAAATCAAATTATCGAGATTTGACTGTATTGAAATTTATTTTGTTAAAGGACTTATAACTCAACTTTTAGACTCAAAATTGTGTAATGGACCACTTAGCTGTTTCACTATCAGGAGATCCACTCTTAAGAGATTCTCAAGATTATTGTGGTAATATTAAATTCCAAGTGGATTCTTGGTCAAATGCACTTGCAGTAGGTAAATATACAAGTATATATTTTTTTCAAATAAATCCAAAGAACTAATCATTTTGAATTTAAAAACTTAATCCAAATATGTGTTTCTCTTGACTCAAGTATAAATACAATTAGTGTTCTACTTGGAAGCTTGATTCAGATTCGTTTGGCTCCTACGAGTTCCCGTGACTTCTGACAATACCCCACAACCAACCATTTAAATTCATTTCTGGTGATTTCTCGAACTTTGATATAGAATCTCATACTGATCGTGTAATTTTTGGTGTTAAGACGTTCGTCTTTCGTTTGCAATTTGTTTCATTCTCAGCGCTATGATTACTTTTGCGACTCCAAACTGTTATGGCGTTTAGCACAGATTCTACTCCCATCGAGATCAGCCAAGCATGGTAACCATTTCACAGATTAGATAAAATCCAGAAAATAAGCCATGCTACACCATTGTGTGGTTATAACCTTGTGAGCCGTGGATGAATCTTCTTAGAACGTTGATTCCTTATCAACAAAATGCTGCTGAGTCCACGGAAATAATTCGGCCTCGAAGATGTCACCTTGATGCGCGTTTTGACTGAATAAAACCGTGTCTTGTCCCTGGCACAAATTTTGTCCCTAACTATGGCTGACGGCGGATTTTGTAGATATTTGACGACTGCCAGCTTCTAGTTGAATAGCTTCTCGTAAGCGAGGATTTGCTTCCATCTTTGATCTTCACTCCCGACGGTAGAGTTGGTAGCATCGTTTAAAGCACATGCTATTGTTCTATTATTCTCGTCCATGAGAAACTGAACTTTTTGAAGCTTCTAAGGCTTTAAGTTAAGCAGCTGTTTAGTAACTGGTCGTACCAACTTTGTGATTGATAGTGGTCTCAAGAACGATTGTTTTCAAACCGACCTTCGAATATCGCCGCTCCATAGCATTTTTATGGAGCTCCGACCTTCGACCTTCAATTTTTATGATCTGCCTGGAAGTGTCGATAGTGCTGCGTTTTCTTCCTCTTCTTGGATGTATATTTTGCCATATTATCTAGACATATTATACACATGCGTACTTTCCAGCGATGATTTAGGGCCGCTGACATTATATCTGTATTTAGTGCCAAACAAATAAGCTGTGAAAAAATGTAAAGAGAATTAGTAACATTTTTTCATGCAGTGTTTTAGTAAAACCTTCTACTGCATTATCTCTTGAATGAATCATTTCATTGTTTTTGAGTGACTTTTTCTTATATTGTTATTAAAACATTTAATATAATCTATAGGTCTGGTTGTAAATTATAATACACAAGGCGGTCGATTTTTGTGCTCGATTCAGGCATACCAGAACAATGTACCTCCACCAACAGAACCTCCGCCAAGTTGTGATTGTGGATACAAACAGAAGGTACGTGACATTAATTTTATGTACCAGGTAGCACATTAATGATATAGCTTTCCATTATATTTTGAAATTGTTTACACTACAGTTTCGGGATAAGAACATTTCTTGTCCAAATCTGTTTAGTTTAAATTCAGTCACACGTTTACATCAGCCATTTTTAATTTTCTCACAAATTCAGTATTTTCCCTAAGAAGTTAATAAAATTTCACAGATTAAACATTCTACATCTAATGGAATTAGTCCAATTCCTCTATCTTCAATAGACGTTGCCATTTTTAAGATCTAAATTACATTTCAAATACCCATAAAATACATTTAAAATACTCGACGTTGCCATGTTTAATATTTAAAATACATTAGACTATATCTCAGAACCCATTAAAAATAGAATATTAAAACAAACAAAATTTATTATATAGCCTATTTGCATCTAGCATTTCGATTTGATTTAAACATTTTTTTCTAAAATAAATTAAACTCGAAAATATTCCAAAAACTCCATATTGATTTGAATCGTTCAACGTTCAAACAGATTCAACTTAAAAACAATTATTAAATTGTTATGTTGACATGTTTCGGGAAAACAATCTTCTCATCATCAGAACTTATCTTACAGTGAAGCACAAGTCACAATATTTTAAATGATATTTTGAAATTAATTTTGTTTTTCATTTTAGACGTTTAAAAAATGGTTATATGTCCTAAATTTTGGAAATTAACCTGAAGCCTTTAGTGTTTTTTCATATTTTTAATTTCAGTTTGGCTCTCACCATTGTTAATGAACGAACGATCGCCAACCATCGTTGGTTAGCGTTCTATCAATTGTTTTTAACTTGAATCCGTTTGAACGTTGAACGATTCAAATAAATATGCAGTTTTTGGAATACTTTCGAGTTTATGTAGATTTACTCGAAAAACTTTCGAGTTTAATTTATTTCAATCACTTGGCTGCAATACTGGAACAACTTCAATTTTATTCTAACATCAGTATTTAATAGTATTTATACAGAGACCTCTTGTTTATACAAATTTTGTAGCCCAATTTCCAAATGTAATTTGATTTTGAAAAAAATTTGCACCACTGGAAGACCTTTATCCTAACTGATTCTATTGTAAAATATAAGTAACGGGCGAATTTTCTGCTGTAAGATTTTTTCTTGGGACACCCGTTTATTTTATTTTTTTTGGTTTTTATAATTCTGTATAATTTATTAAAGCAATAGTCTCATGATGGACCTAACCTCAATGGTTCCATAGACATAATCTTTGACACATTTTAAAATTTGATAATGAGGTCGTGGACCCGTCCATTGTACATATTTTTTAGTATGAACCACAACAAATTAAAGGCCCGCCAGCATCAGCAATCCGGACCACGGTAGCGTGACAGTAATGCTTGGTCTCTCACCCGCCAATGTTTGTTTTAATTAAATTGTAAGTACAATTTGGATCTTGGGACTTTGTAGAGGGGTTAGTGTGGCTATGTGGATAAAAAGCTTAGGAATCCTTGGTTAAAATCATGGGTGGGACCTTTTGTATATCACGGGACAAAATTGTAAAGAAGAAGCTAGATAAAATCTACATAGACTCTAAATGAACCATTTGTAAACACTCAATCGCCTATTTTGAACATTTAGTGGTGATGCGAGAACGATTTGAAGGAGTCCTACGTTTTGTTATATCTTGCCCAAAAGTGGAAGTTGAACTTTTCAATTTTGAGTGGCATCTTATAACTTTTCTATTAAATTCAAGATTCTCTTTTCGGCCATTTCCAAAAGTCCAGTCTGCATTGGCCTTGTGAAATCGACTATGCACGAATTTCCAACTCATCAATTCCCTGGCCCCTATATTTGCATACGGCGCGCACAACTTCCCTCGCGTCCTAGGCGCAGCCTGCTGCTGTTTTTGAATTATTTTTTCCCCGTTGCCACTTCTGAGACATTTTTCCACGGTGTCAGCTTTGCGCAAAATTGAGGTTCATGGGTTCTACACATGTTCCCCAAATTTTATTTCTTCAATTTTCATAGAAACCGAGATATTTAATGTAGTACAATAACCGGTCTCAAGTTAATCGATCGAAAAGTTTACAAAACAAAAACACCCTGTACATATGTTGAATTGAAATTGTAGAAAAAAATGTTTCAAATGAAATTGACTGAGCATGTGGTAGCTTATATAATAAAGTATATTCAAGTGTTCTATCTTCTATAGCTCGTGAGATATATCGAAAAGTTTGTAATAATTTAAACGTGGCAACATCGCGTTATATACCACTTGCAGGCATGGCACTAATTTCATTCTGCGCATAATACAAGATACACAAGATACTATATGTGAGCAACATTTCAGTCTTCTACTTTTAAAACTGAATTTCTCAATAAAATTATCATTTTGAACCCCTCCCAAAATTATAATGTGCACCTACCTTACTGATAACAACATATATTTAATTGCAATAACAGCTATAAATCTTATGTTTTATAGGTCTCATACAATGCAGAATATTTGCCCCTGTAACTTTGCATATATGAGCTATCATGCGGGCCTTACATGTATATATGATTGTTGAATGTCGGCTGATAGGGCGACAAGTAGAAAAGTTTTAAGTTATTAAGTGTCGTATCTGTGAAACGATAAGAGTTAGACATTTCATATGTCATTTTAAAGAGATTCTAAAGGTATCATCTTAAAGAGAATCACAAGAGCATTCAAAATGTATAAAAATATATAAGATGTTACTAAAATGTTTTTTGAATTTTTCTTAAAATTCAAAAATTCTTCTTACTTAAAAGTTGTTAAATCTATTGACTTGCTCACATTGGCAGAATTGAGGTCCCTTTGTCCCAAGTTTCATTTTTCTAGCTTTCATGTGAACTGAGATATTTAGGACAGAATAATTTTTTTTCAAGATCAATTTACTTCGATATTAAATCCTCCGTGTTTTTCAAACTCACTCAATTCCTTAAATATTAAAGATACTTTCGATACAAGAAACTAAAAAAAATTACTGCGAAACTTTTCGAGAAAATGAACCGCTAAATTTTCAAGGAAAGAATACCCCTGTATATATGTTAAATTGTGATTTTAGAAAAAAATGTTTTAAATAAAATCGAAGGGACCTTAGGTAGCCTATAAAATAGAATGTCCTAAAATCGAATGTCCTATCGTTTATAGTTTCAGTTATTATTAAAAAGTATTTTTAATCTTTGAACGCGGAAATACGAGACACTATACATTTGTAAAATATCAGACACCTAGTTTGATTTTTTTTGGGAAAAACATGGCGCATTTCCGCCATACTGAATTAAAAAAAATTAAAAAATCACTTTTATGGAACACTTATGTGCACTTTCCTTCAAAATTACTATCAGTACTTTTTCCTAGATTCCCCCTATCAATAGCAAACTGCCATTATCTAATGTACCCTCACTTAATTATGTATCTACTATCTTCACTATTATTTTCATCCATTTATTTTTGAGTTGCCTCCAATCAAACTCGTTTTCCTATCTCTACGGTTGATGTAGCGCACACTGCTCACTCAATACGCTCGCTGATTATTGCGTAGATCTTAGCGCATGCGTATTAGCGACAAAACAGAAATTGGCACAGGCCTAATTTGTAGCTAGGGATGCACGAAATCCGTATGAATTTTATGCGACGGCAATCTATTAATGTGATCAATATCTAGATGGCTGATATGTATATATTTATAAAACTAGATGTAGTAGAATATGCAGCATTTTCTAAACTAGAAGACTTTATGATTTTGCCATCCTTTTTCAATGAAGTTATATTCTTATTTCATTCAAAAAGATTTCCATATGAGTCATTCGTGTCACACACTGTTATGTAGCTACTTTCTGTTATGTAGCTCCTTCCATTGTTTCAGAAAAATAGTGCTAAATATTGAATCCGGAATGAGATTTCTGAAAAATGGGTAAATGCCTGCTTTCTGGAAACCATTCGTAATCATATGCTTCTAAATCTACCAACTTTTCCCCTAATAATTTCGAAAATTCTGTTTTTGGAAGCTTTACTCCAATATTCCTCCTTTACTAGGTTACTAATATCTGGATACCACGTAGTTTCTAAAGGTTTAAAGCGCTCCGGCCCAAAAGCTATAACACATTATTTCAGAAAACTACCCTGAAAATAATTTTCGCATATTGTTGTCTCCATCCAACCCTTAGGAGTTGTTACATAGGTGGTTTCAAGGTAGCCGGTATTTTCTGGCACAACCATTGATCCCATATATATCTACCTTTAAAACAATTAAGGTTGGTAGGTTATTGCTAAATGCAGAAGGTGCTAGTAAAACTGAACTGTTAGTAAACTGCTAGTAAACTCCTGGACTGAGGTTTCTTGTCCAGTAGCATGAGTTTCCTCGTCTAAGAGTTTTCTTGTTCGAGAATATGGCAAGTTTTTTTCCCGCCGACTATTTTCGTTTTCGAAGGATCTGTACAAAACAAGTTTCATCAAAGTTCCAAATTTTTGATGGGTAATTTCCAAGCACAGATCTCAAATTGTATTTTTTTAAATGAAAAATATTTCTTAATTGTGAAGGTATTGCAGTTTTTCTTATGGTCCATTTCAATGCTTTGTGTTTTCTTTAAAGATAAATTATTTCATTTTTTTGTCCAATTATTTCTCCTATTTAGCCCAAACCAAACCCGCACTTTCCATGGCCAAGAGACTTTCACTACTGATTGAAATAGCAGTGCTTCGATCATGTATTTCTGATTTAGACCACGTCTTCCCTTTAAGAGGTCAATCATGGCATTATTTAAAGGAATTTTGAAGTGTTTTCTTGCTTTTGTAAGCACTCATACGCCCGAAATTATCTTCCTCCGCTACTTGCTGCAAATTTTCCTTGACATAGTCACCCCAATTAGATTTTCTGATACATTGTCGTATGACTATGTCGCATCTAAAAAACAAAAGTTGCCTTTATGAAAATTTGTAGAACAAAACTCAGGAGCAATTAAAATAAAAGCATGGAGTAACAGTTTTCTCAATTAATTTGGAAGAATCAATAACATTTATCTGTTTAAAATAAATGTTAATCTATGTTTTTTATAATTAACAAAATAATTACATATAACGGTAAATATCAATAAAAACTATGAATCTTTGATGGTGATTGTTGAATTTAGTTTATGCTCTTCACACGAGGTGCACACTTTCTGATTGATACAAATAGAGAAATTCCATCTAGAATGGTGCGACATCTATTAATATTGTTTCATATCACAAATTATTACATTTCTAGCAATTTACTGTTATATTTTAATTGATATTAGAATAAATAGGGGCCGTAGATACACTTGCCCCATATACTTACCCACTTACCCCTATATAGGTATCTGCTAACTCCGAAAACTTGCAAACCAGTTTGTCCATTAAGTATTCTTAATGCCGCCAAGTTTTCAAATCTATTATATCTGAAAATAAGCTGCCATGTTACCGCAGTCGGAAGAATTGATTTTATAAAAGTCCACTCACCAATTCTTTCGAACTTTTCTAGTATTTTGAATATATACTGTGAATTGAAACTAAAGAATTTACTATGCTACAATAAGTTCTATTTATACTGATGGTTCTGTCCTGCCACCCCTTTATTAGTAGCTTTTGTACTTTTAATCCAGGTAATTATATTGCAATCAATGGGTCCTTGCCGGTCCATTTTCATATCTCTTAAGCTAAGGATTAAGTAAATCTTACAGCAATAAAATTAATATTTCCTGACTGCTTAAGTACTTTGGAAAGTACAGTTCGAAGCTTTGCGTATAATGTCATCCTGAAAATAGCGGAATTCCTTACTGTTGGTTTTTCTAATTGGTTTACAATAACATTTTGGTCTATCCGAAGCCACAGTGGTATTGAAGGCATCACAAGGGTTGATATATAAGCGAAGGATAGACGTGGAAGAATCTTTAAAAACCTATTGGGACACCCAGTCATTACTTTGAATAATCTTAGGGACTCTATGTTGCAAAAATAGCAATCGTCTGAAGACAATCTTCACCAAATTTTCATGATATTTATTCCAATATTATAAAAGGTTCTTGGTTTGTTAGGAATTGTGTCAAATCAAAATGAGTTGCGGCCACTATAGGTAGATTTTGGATAGGTCTTCTACTTTCAAGAACCTCCAACGTATGAGGCCTCGTTCGGATTTGTACAATCTGCTGAGAGCCTCCGATTAGTAAAAGATACCTGTATTTCCATGGTCAGGATTCACAATCAAATTTTTGTCACATATGCTTCCTTTCACAGTGTGCACTCTTGTCTCCGTTCATATGATAATAACCACTTTAGTAATACTGCTTTAGTAAAACAAAATTTCTTCAAACGGAGTTTTTGACATGTGTGATAGAGTGTCAGAATATAGAGTATATATAATCAACAAACGAATCACACTTTGCAAAGCTAATAGGCCTCAGGGATTACAGAAGGCAAAAGTACACCAACGTTATATCAAAATATATTAAAATATATCAAAATATATCAAAATAAATCAAAATATAGCAATATATATCAAAACATGTCATAATATATCAAAATATATTAAAATATATCAAAATATATCAAAATATATCAAAATATATCAAAACATGTCAAAATATAGCAAAATATCAAGATAATTAAAATATATCAATATATATATATATATATATATATATATATATCAACATATATCAGAATATATCAAGATAATCAAAATATATAAAAATATATCACGTAAAATGTTTAGATATAAATAAAAAAAGAACCACACTTTGCAAAGCTAATAGGCCTCAGCGATTACAGAAGGCAAAAGTACACCAACGTTATAAAAAAATATATTAAAATATATCAAAATATAT
>WYDF02043029.1:0-12384 GCA_009867245.2 Adranes taylori | reverse complement strand
AAAGTTTTATTTTATAATTTATATTTTATAATTTTAGTGTTATTATCCGATTGTAGTTGATTATGCCTATAAAGGTTCATTATTATTATTATTGTAACCTTCTTTGAGACTTTTTCCATATTTAGAAAGTAAACAAAATCATGTATTGGTTTTTTTTAGCTCCATCCCCTTCTTCATCAGCTTCATCACTTTCTTCGGTACTATTACAATATTCATTATTATCAACTTCACCATCATCATCTTCATAGTCACAACATATTTCATTCGATACGATAATAACTTTCACTTCCTTCTTCTTGACACTATGCTTGGCATTTTTGTAGAAACAGTCCATGAATGCGAAATATAATCCGTGATTATGGCAAGGCTGATTAGTTATATCCAAATAGCTACCATATTTCTTCGTTACGGCTGCACCATCGTGGGTTGAAGCAACGACATCTTTTTTCTATAACATTATCAAACTCCGCAGGTTTTTTTTTCAACCATCATCTTGATATATTCTGCATTGGGTTTCCATTTAATTTCAGACAATCTCAACACATGACGTTCAACACTCTTGTTGACCATTGAAAGAACATGAATTTTTACGTTCAAATATCTGATAATAGAATTATCAGTTCATTCATCTATGGTGATAAAAAATTACCACTTTTAATTTTTTAATGTATCAATTTTGATTCTCAGTTGATTTTCCTTTTCTTCATGAAATTCGATAATATGTTCTGTTACAGTAGTTAGACTTGACATTTTCAGCCTTTTTCCCATCAACAGCCTTTGTCTTGGCAGTAGCATTGGTTATCACACCATCCAAAGGCGTGACTCGGTATAAAATTTCATTCAATGATTCCTTTATTATTTTTACAAAATAAATTATTGGGCTTTGGTACATTCTAAGATCTTTAAAAAAATTATATAACAGCGTTGATATTTTTACAGCTGAGTGGCAGCTTTCCAAGTATACATTTTAATTTCAAATAAAATTCGAATAATTTTAAAGATATTCGAATAATGAATAGTTAAAAAACGGCGAATATATTCGATATTCGAATATTCAAAATGGAAGCTCTAGTCATAAGATACCATCATTAAAAGTGATACCAACCAAAGATCTAGGTAAAGTGTTTTGATCTTCTTCATCTACAAAAAAAAATGGTCCTAAAAAGAGTCCTTATTTCCTAATCATTCAGCCAGAAGTCTGAATACCCATTGCGACCCGATACCTCTATTTGAAGAGAAAGATATGTTGAACGCATCTAAACATCTAGTGGGTGGAAAGGCAGAAAGGGAAGAAAGTTGGAATAAAATACGTAATTAGATGATCAAGTTGCTGACAATGGAAAAATAGGAAAGCCGAATATCCGTATCTTGGAAACTCGACGAATAGCTAAGCATAAAAATTAAATCTCTACAGTTAAAACATTTGTAACTTTAGCTACCAAAGGTGGCCAAAGGTAAAGCACGAAATAAGATTCTATTGACATTGATAACGGTAGGGATTAAAAATTTGGTAACAGAAACTCCAAACAGCGTCGGAAAAACTAAAAACTAAAAAGATATACGTATTCACTTCTTGGTATCCTAATGTAAAAATCATGAAATATTTCAAATAGATGATCAAAAGGAACTCGTGTTTTATTCTGTCTGTAAGAAGAGATACACGGATGACATCTTGTAGGGAGACAAGAGGAAAAAAAGTTACCGAGATGAAAAGAAATTAGTAGCAAAGGCGAACAGAAAATAATTTCTTACGTATAAAAAAAAATAACAGATTCATTCCCCTGTATGTTGGAGAAAGATAATTGAAAACTAATTTATGTGATAGCCTTTTAATGAGTACAAGCAAGATGCAATAAATTTCTTCTCAAAGCCGAGTACATGAAGTGGTGTAACAATCGACCGGGAATATAAAACACAAAAATTTAGTAGACCTAAGGACAGAATTTTATTACAAGTTGTGACGAGCAGAAAACTACGAGTATTTTCTTTCGTTCATTTTGATATCGGTTTATCATTAATCCAATGAGTAACCCTCTAATATAATATAAATTAAATAATCAGTTTAATGCTCGAAACAAATTTAACATACGTTAATAAATTAATTTAATAATAATTAAGTACCTAAATATAATTAATTTAGTCATATATGTAATAAAGATTTTTAATAGGTTAAAAATAAAATCCAAATTCGTGATAGCAAAGTGAAGGGACTTTACCAATCGCGAGAAAGAATGTATCAAACAAAAAGCCGTTGCTCGCTTAGAATAACATAAACTCCATTTCGTCCTACGCATAATCCTAATATAATAAACACATTTCTCGAAAGCAAAGCATGTCTTTATTTTAATAATTAGTATGTATATATATTTTTGATCGGATAATTTTTTGGTATTGTTATTTTTAGTTGTTCAGAATGGAAAAGCGTTAGCGAAAATTATTTTTTTCGTATTATGTCTACCGTCTTAACATTTTATTTCCTGTGCGGCTTATTGCAACCGATTTTTCTGGAAAAAGCGTAACGATTTTTTCACCCACCATAAACCGTTGAGTTTCGCATTCTTTTAGTACCCCCGATAAATCCCATTCGATATTCGTTTAAGGACTTTTATGCAGAAGGCGTTTTAATGAAATATTTCTGAAATTTTGTTATGGTAAGATTGCTACTATTAACGTTTACACGTTCCACCACTTATGCTTTCATCAACAAAATGGAGCAATTTCGCTTTTTAAATTTCTTAACGGTCAGAAATAAATTTTCAATTAGTCGGAAGTGCAATCTAAATTTTCTGGAAGAAGTTTCTTTCGACCCTCGCCTTTTTGTGGCCGACACTAAAATGCCGTCAGAAGCAGCCTCTTCCCAGAAAGTTCACATAAAAAGGAGCCACTCAAGTGATCATCAAACACACACGCATTTTCGTAATTGTGCTCTTTGGATGTGACATGGGAACCTCGCTCTATCCAAGGCATCATTAACAATAAGGCGACCATTTCTATCTTGCGGCCAGCGCGAGTTTTATCGCAACTGTCAGAATGATTTGTTCCAAAATAGTGTTAAGTTAGTATTAATGTAAGCACCAGTTTTAAATCAACTATCAAAGCAAATTAAATCAACAAATATCTACGGAAAAATTATCATTTTTTCTTTTCTCTCTCTTTTCTCATGTCGTTCGTAACTCACTCTTCAACTATCCGTGTCTCCAATGCATAAACGAGGAGAACGTCGTGATAGGAAGAAAATAGCAGTGAAAATTCGATCGCAAAGAGGTAACACAAATGAAACAACTCCAAAGAGGCCCATCATACTACGTCACGCCCTGTGGAAAGCTACCACAGGCAATTCCAGAACCCAGGCAACCCATAGCTTCGCCGTCATCACCTGGTTCGCTGATTCCTCCCCAGCTACTCGTGAGGACCACAGACGCCGCCTGTTCCGTTACTACTTCGGTGATAGCGAATAAATCTCAACAAATTCATTTTCTACGTCATAATAAAATTTCTTCGCATCATCAACAATATAGTTCACTCCGTTTTCTTATCTTCATCAGATCAACTGGCTGGATAAATTTACAATAGCTGCTTTAACCATTCAACAGCCCATCCTAGAATATATCCAGGAAAAGCTGACGAAAATCAAAGATCCAATCAGAAAATAAATAAATAGTATAAATTACATTATCTTTATTTCGATATTTTTATTTGCCACGTTGATAATAGAAAATGGATAAATGGAATCATCCTAGCGATTTTTGCATGGTCAGTCAGTTAAAATCGGGTTTAGAGTCCTTATTTGACGTTATAAATGAAACAATTGAAACATATTATTGCGTACATCATTATAGTGTTTAAGTACTTTATTATAATAGAGAACAGCGAATTTTTACCTAACCCAGGATAATCTTATGCACGAGCATTTTCGTGCTACAAATAAAATAGAATAAATATAAAGCAGTGTAGTAGTCAAAAACTAAACAAATTACGATCCTGCTTTGAACGATTCTGTAACAATTTTTTGTCTTTTGAGTACTATGGCTGATTTGCATATGGGAGTAGATATATATTTTATTAAATATTTTGGTTAATGAACATCGTGAGATCTGTAAATTTATTCTAAGCAAATAATTTGATTTCTATGTAACTGATTTTCATTTCTCAGCGAGATAATTAACTTTCATTTACATGTTGCTTATTAGTTTTACATTTACCGTCGTATTGAAAATAAAGTATACCGATGACGTATTAATCTTTATGAAAGTTTAACGAATCAGAACCGCATCATATTTTATTATATTGTCAATCATTATTGGTAATTAGATGATGTTGGGACTTACTTCATTGATTTTCGACAGGGAGGAAAACTATGTTGTAGTATACAAATTAACACTTATGTAATTAAAATAAACCTTAATCAATATTTGTTTTATTCTTTACCAAAATTCACCAACCCCCTTAAATTGTTGTTATATATAAAATTAGTTACTTGTTGTCTAATGGAGTATTTCGAATCTTGTTGTGTTTTATTTGATTCATGTCTATTTAATTGATGGGCCGTATTTTGCTTTATTAAGATTATTAGAAGAATCTTTGGCTGCCCTAACTTATTTTGTAATTATAAATTGTATGAGTGTATGAATATTCTAATAAAAAAACCCAAATATGTTTTATTAATAACTTAACATTTACTCTCTGATTCCGGTTGAATTTAGTGTGCTTTGAATGGAAGTAGAACTTTATGATCCTGTTAAAACTAACGCGTTTTAAAACATGTCATAAATTTAAACGTTACAATCAATACTCAGAGAAACATTCGAAGAAACAGGAAAATATCTTAGTATTATTATAAAAGAAAAGAGGGAATTTGTTTCAACAATATCTTCATGCCATACCGAGTGACCTGAACAAACGACTGCAACATTATTAAGACATATACCTAACAAAATTACTAAAAATTGCTTATAAAAGAGTAAAGCTTCCAGTTAGTTACGGAAGTGTCGTACTTAAGTTTTAGGACTGTCAGCGTAATATAGATCTTTAACGGTAGCCCACAAGTAAAGACTCCAACGACGCCAAATCTCATTCTGCGCAAACCAAAACTACTGATTGCACGATTATTGAACTTAATGTGCTAAAGATTAATTGTTGCACAGTTTGTGTGTTACTGCTGGAACGAGAACTCACCCAAGTCCAACTCATAAATTGTTTGCTAAATAAATCGGCTATAATGACCAGTATCGCTCTCAGTTGACCGCGATGCTGTCGCCATCTTCATCTTCCAAGAAAAATGAGCCAATAATGTCACCACTCCAAAAACCACACCATAAAGTCACCCACTGAGGATACATTGGCTTCCTTACGACTACGTGTGGGTGTTCTGAGCCCCAAGTATGGTAATTTTGCTTGTTTACATAACCCCTGAGATGAAAATGTGCTTCATTTGGAAACATGATTTTGTTTAGCCAAATCGCTGTCAATTTCCAGTTGATCTAAAGCCCAAGTGGGTGGCCATTTTGTTTCAAGACCTGAGTTGGACTTTACAAGCGAATAATTTGATGTCGTTATGCAGGACTCTCTTCAGGATAGTACGCTAATGTGCAGTTGCCTATATCTGTGGCGAGTTGAGATTCTCGGATTCAGACACACACTTTCAGCAACAGTTGCAATATTCTCGACTGAGTGCACTGGATAACTTGTGTTATCAATTATTATGCCAATTTCACCAACATTCTTCAGAAACTTGCGCATAACAGCCGCGGTTGATGTATTATTTAGACCGAAATTTCTTTTCACAATTCGGACTGTTTCGGCAACACACATTCATTTTGGAAATATGTTTTCAGTATTTTCTACTGTTGCTCAAATGTAAATCGCTTCATTTCATAATTCGGGGTTTTCCACTAAATATCTGAAATAAAATTTAAGTGCATAGGTGTTGCCAAGGCTCAAATAAGGTATATTTCAAAAAGAAACCAATCCATGGTCCACCCATATGCAGCATTCATATTGGCAGAATCGGTTAAAATAAAATACAACGCTGATATTGCGCTAAAAGCACAACATATAGCTCCAGTCGGACTGAGCAGAGCTTACAGAATGACATCCATGGAAACTTTGACCGTACTTTGCTTCACAAAGCTGATGCTTCACAAAGCAAACATCAAAAATAGTACTCTCAAAGCAAAATAGAAGATGTGTAAAGAAATATTGCTGCAAACTAACAAGTTCAGTAGAACAACGCAGACTATAAACACCATGGACTAAAACCATGGCAAGAACACAATGGACTAAAAAAGTAATACCAAATATCGAGAAATTTATTCAGCAAAAGCATGGAAGCTTAATTTTCTCCGACACAAGCACTAACTGTACATGGCCCGGATATGGCATTGGCAGGACAGTCTTGCACCCTGCCTATATAATCCTATTAATACTCGGACCTGCTTGATAACTCTGATCACATGATATTTTACATTATATTGGCCAATAACAAGACATCGGTTTGCAGATACAAGTCAGAATATCAGCCCAATGGTTGGAATACCAAAGGTATTCCAAATATTTTGGGCATGTAAAGACTCTTCATCGGTTATAGTAGTTTTGTCATATAGTTTCAAAATAATTCTTTATCAGGAACCTTAGCATCATCTAATTTTGATAAAGAATCGTCTAACTAGATTAAATTTAGTATCATCTGGAAAATATTGACGAGTATGAATAAACTGTTCGGGTTGAAAATTTGTAGTTAGTTTTTCAATCAAACATGCCATAAATCTGAAAGAGCCCAAAAAACGCAATTTGAATATACTGCATCGTGTTTGGTTTACTGCATTTGAATTTACTGCAATGTACTGCATCGTGTGGAGGAAGAGCGGAAAATATCAATATACCTCATTAGTTCAAGATGTTGATCCTTGCTAAATAATCAAGATGATTACTCCGGAGTCACACTGGAAAGAAGTAAATCACTATGCTATGGATTTTTCTCTTTAAAAATCAAGATCCTGGTTTTGTTATTATTATCATATTTGTATAACCACCATACCACTTTCATTATTTTTGTACGATAAATAATGATTCTCATACAGGGAAGTAGGGAGAAATAATTGTTATTTATATTGCACACTTTATTTATTTGGTTGTAGGTAAACACATGTATAACGCAATAGTAGAGTTACAAAATGGTGTTTAATGTTGCAAATATTTATAATACATATAAGGATTCTAAGCGCGAGTTTTAGTTGACTGATATTGTATTATGAAGCTAATTATAGTTCAACATATATTTAGGATGACCCAGTATCATATTCTATTAACAAAGTATAAAGATAAAAAGTACCGAAAGAGATTTAAATTGGTTCTTGTTGTTATTTTTTTTTTCGGTTTTGAGGACGATTATTATTGAAACTTTTCATACGATAGTTCATTGCTCGAATTTACAGATGCTGCTGTTGGTTTGATTATTGCATCGTCGACTTCATTGAAGGCGATTGTGATGACGTTGTCGATCAATATTAAATCAGATCAGTCATTCAATAGGATCGAAGATGGAAACACGTAGTTGCGCGATTAGAGCGAGCTTGGCTTGATGATTGACAGCGGTTCCATCGAAGTATCAGTTGACCGAAGAAGGGTTATAAATGTAAATGCAGGATAGAATAGAAAATGAGAAATTCAAAAGAGTCTGCAGAAGTATAGAATGCGTTGTGTAAGATTGATGTTGACAATTTGATCGTAGATATTTTTTGATTTAAAAGTGAAAATGACTAAATTAATTTTGATTTTACGGTACATTTGAACAAGTCATTCTTAGTGCTGCGAAGAACACAATTTCCAAATTGCGTCCCCTGATGCTATATTGCGTGGACCTTTTATGAAGTTGCTTCTAGTGGGTCGGCTGGCTAGTAGCACGTTGCGTCAGTCGGCGGCACTATACTTATGGCCCGAAGGAAATCTCTAAAAATCTTGGGAAGTTTTGAACTCTCAAGAATAGAAAAATTTCTTCCTGATCCGTTGAGAATTTTAAGGATCAATATTGCGTTGCCTTTATGACGAAAATCTACGAAAACGTAAGTGGTGGTAGTTTCTAAACGGTGTTGTATTTGCTTTACATGACCACAATCTTAGGTTTCATCGCATTAAGGACGCCTTCAGCTAAAATTCGTAGAACAAATAGCCAATCAGAGAAGAGTAACAATCAGTCGAAAGCACAAAAGGATGAGAAGCTTAACGGCTTATTGAAAATATGGTGGGTGAAATAATCATTCAAAACTTTTCAGTTAAACATAATAACAATAATAAAATGCGGAAATATGCACACATACATCTTTAATTCGAAGCTTCCGACATGTCGTATTACAGCGGTCGGCAAAAGATCATTTACGGCGGTGTGCTTTGATTTTTTCGCGCGCGTAATAACCCACGTTTGTACATTATTTCCGTGTTCCGTGGCATTTACTTGATGTAAATGGATGTGTTGATTTGTTAAATTATGTTTGAAAAATTGAATTAAATTTGAGTAGTCAATTTATGTTATATTTGGATTACTTACTATGTTAATTAATCGATTGAATTAATTAGCGTGGGTAACTTAATCCCATAACAACTACGTCATAAAATTAGTGGAAATTGAACAAGACACTAAAGAGTTGAACATAAATTCCATAAAATAATCATATTCTAGACTTTTAGATCTTACCTTGAAAATGCAAATCCTGTTTGGTCTCCTTACTAGAAGCATTGTTACACTAATAAGATTGCAAAATAAATTTCTAAACTTCTGTGAATGCAGATGCGATCTGACTTACTGCTATGACATCATAAATGTTAAAGTATACGTATAAAACCTTATAAAACGAAGGAAGATAAATGACACACGTTTTGTACATAATATATTATCAGGACAACGATTTGATAAAATGTATAAAATGGCAAATTACTTAAAGAAGTTTAAGTTTTCATAACAAAATTCAGAGTCTTTTATAACATAAACTACGGCGCCCAATCGCTAAAAATAGTGCTTCGTTTGCCTGCTTCTATTAACACAACATCCAAGCATAAAAATATAAAGAGTTACTTCCCATATACTTTCTCTCCTTTGAGGCTCTCTGTTATTTTTTTTATATGATAAAAGAATCTTCAATAAATTAGGAGAAATATTCCAATCTCAGCGTATTTTTGTTGTTATAGATGGATTCCATTCTGCATCATCACTTCCTTCCCTTCAGAGCAATCGTTCTTCATTTACGGCGTACTACGGTTCTCATCATTTTAAAATACGTAAATATGTTTACGTTAAAATCCGTTAAGACATGTAAAATCCTAACTTGTTATAATTACGTAATTACCGATTGATTTTTTAAGAGTTTACACGTGGCAACATCGGCAATACAGTGCATAAACTTTCATGGTGTTAGGTAAGACAAATTTACCGTGTTCAGTAGAAAATAAAAGTTTAGAATAGTGAAAATAACAGATATATTTAAAAGGGAGCAAAAACTTTTGAGGGAAAAACGCTTAGGATAAGAAAACAAGAGAAGAAAATAATCACCAGTAAACACATATCATTATTGACAGAGTTGCCGAATAACAAATAACAGAATATAAAATACAGATTAAGCAAAAATGCCGGAAAAAGAGAAACCAAACAACGAAAATAACATGAAAGCATTCATATAGCATAGCAACAAAAGAAATCTAAAAACACAATGACTTGACAAGAATTGCAGGAGATAAAAGGAAAGGAGAAACAAAAAGAAGAAGAAAAACTAGATAAGCTAAATGAAGACCAAAAGGAAACGAAAGAATAGGTAGTGAACATGATGAAGAACAGCACGGATTATTAATGAAAAAGCGGCCCATGGTGGTGGATGATTTAAGGCCGATAAAGGAATAAAATAAAATACTAAAAGATAAATTAGTGGATATGCAGCAAATAGATGAAGAAAGGGGACAGAGGTAAACGAAATCAAAGAAGAGATGCAAAAATGGAGAACAAAATGGAAAAGCGGGAAATTAAAGAAGGGATGCAAAGATTGAGAAAAAAATGGAAAAGAAGGAGCGTCAAAACAGAAAAGCGGGAGCGACAAGCAGCCGCATCAAAACAGACGGGATAATATGATTATAAATGGATTAAAAGAGAACAAATTGGAAGCGAACACAGAAGAGTTAAAGCGTTGGATTAGAGAGAAATTCTGGGGTAGATAGCAAAAATAATAAGGAAAAATGGAATTAATGGACCAATACTTGTAAAGGCAAAGAATTAAAAAAAGAAAGAAAAACTTAAAAGTAATGAAAATAAAAAAGACAAGTGAAAGCGATGTTAAAAGAAATAGCGGAAGAGGAAAGAGGCTAGGGAAACAGAGTAAAGAAAAAATGAAAATATAGCAAAAATGGTGGTTCCTTACACAGGAAAAATTGAGGAGCACGAAAACTTAGATTGAAATCAAAAAACTAATAAATGTAAAGTGGAACGCAAGAGAAGAGTGGAAGCTGAAGAGTGGAAGGAAAAATGGAAGAGTGGACGCAAGAGGAGGCAACAATACTAAGAACCAAATATAAGAGGGAGTTATGTATTCAGAAAAAGAAATAAAAAGTAAAAACAATAGTACAGAAACCAAAGTAAGAGCGTAAACTAAGAGCGTAAAGATAAAAAAGAAATAAAATTGTCGTGGTATATTGGAACATAACTGGAATAAAAGTGATTTTTGGGAGTTTATAAAAGAACATGTTACAATAGGATTTTGTGAAACACGAAAAGAGGAATGTAAATTAGAGAAAACTATAGCAAATCACTACAAAGCGATATATAAGACAGACAATTAAACAATTGGCGGAAACAAAGTGGCAGGCAAAATTGAAACTAAAATAGAAAGAGCCGCTAATTATGAATTCACCGATGCTGTTGTAAGTAACTTATGCACTAAAGTATAAACGTACAACCGTACACCAATTTGCTGAAATAAGCTGAGCACGTTGACTACCAAATAGAGTGTTCGCGCACCGGGGGAACCCTTCGCTAACTTGATATTTGAACTACTTGATATTTTAAAAACCGGGACATTTAGGCGTCCTGAAGACCTTTAGCTGGTACACCGGGACACAAGGCATAAAACCGGGGGAAACTCTAGTTAAGATGGATTTTGATTTAGCTTTTTGTTTTTTTCTTGTGGTTGTTTGTGCTTTTTTTGTCTTTTTTTGCAATTTAAGAATATTGCAAGTTGTTTTGTTATTTGTATAATGTTTGTTGATTGATATTTTTTACAAAATAACGACTTGATTCGTGTATATATAAAATGCATTTTGTTTTACAAACTCTGAGGCCAATTTACCAAATACGGTTTTCTTAATATTCTAATTTTGCGCACTAAGAGATCTTTCAATACTTTCAATAAACAAGTAATAGATAATGTTTAAAAACAGACAATTACGTTTGGGAGTATTTTGACTTTGAAAAAAAAAACATGGTTTATATGAAAGTTGGGAAAGTAAAACTTAGAGATCTTATGTAACACTAAAGAGTTTATGTTAAAGCTTTTTAATAATTTACTATACTAAGCCAATTTTGAGCAATAAAAGATGGTTACCTAATGTTAACAATAAAAACCTTCTTCACTTAAAAAGAATTATACAGTTAAAGAGTGTGAAGATTTTTGCTTAGTTTCGTTTTAGATGTGAACGATACTTAATTAATTATTAACGTTTGTAGGAAATCGTATTAGTCTTCGCATGTAAGCGTGTTAAATTTATGCCGAAAATATGTGAGTGATTATTTGGCAACGGAAGTAAGAAAACCAGATTTGAATTTTGGAAGAACAGTTCTACAGGGCCTATTATTCATTGTGTTTTGAAGCTGTGAAAATCCCTTGAACAAAATTGATGTATAACGTTACACACTTTGAACACGAATAAGTATTTTTGTTTGAGAATTTTATATTAAATTGATCATAGACCTTTAGTAACTTAAACCAAACACATTTTAATAAAATGTGTGTTATTTAGTTTTGTGGATTGCAATAACCAAATTAACGAATGTACCCTGTTTTTTCAACAGTTTACATCCTCTAATTTCTTCCTTCGCATACTTGTACAGACCTAAAAATCAGTTTGTTAATGTCTAGGGGTCAATAACTGAATCCGCAAGAGTCAATAGTCAATACATCATTTATCGCTTGAATTAGTAATTAATCTACACGGCAATATATTTTTTTCAAACGGGAATGTAATGTCATTGATGCTTTTTTAAAAATTTGTGTTTCCATTTTGTCACGCGTGCTTTTAGTTACCTAGAGTTACCTAGGCTTTCTTGAAACCTCGATCACACACCATTGACATTATGGGATAGAGACGAGTTCCCTATTGGTCTGAACCCAACTACAACCCACAGGTTTGGGA
>WYDF02043018.1:0-12384 GCA_009867245.2 Adranes taylori | reverse complement strand
AAAATATGCGAAATAAAAATCTTTTTTTTTTGTATATTAATTGGTGTTAATAGAATGGTAATGGAGTGGTACAAGGCAGGCGGTAATCTCCTTGAGTAGGAAATCCAGGCAGGCGGAGTCACATAGATTATTAACTCTCACGAAGCAAATATTTTTTTTCCAAACATTTAGGCTATGCCCTTGTGTGTTTCATTAGCATAGAAACGCACAACGGCCCCTATTCTTATGTTGCTTCATTGCACTGACTATCACAATTCGACGCATACTGCTAATTACTAACGGCTTAGATCACCTTTATGACTTTCTCGCGATTTAGGGGTTCATAATAGAATAGGCGTTTTCAGAGCATAAACTTAAGCCTTGCTTAAACTTTAATTGTGCAGCCGGTCTTGCCATATATGTTTTAGCGTTTTTAACCCAGGTTCTACACTATCTGAACAGATATTCTCATACATAATTTATGTAAAATATTCTAATAAAACAAATCCTTTATAACAATAAATTTATTTCAGTTGCTAACGTCGTTATTAATGTTTAAATATATACGTTGTACATGATCAAAATTTTAAATGAATTGTGCCTCAAGTGTAGAATTTTTTTCCCAATGTGGTATTTCTATTACAAATAATCTGGAACTGTCACAAACCCAAACGGAACCATTTTGAGCAAATTTGATTAAATGAATAGCAGATAATCCACATGCTTCTGGTGCTTGGCGTTTTGCAGCCTTTACGTAATTTTGTAATTCGTCACTTAACTTTGGCGTCATACTTTGCTTACCCTAAAACATATAGGTGATGATTTGATTAAAGAAATATTTAATAAACAACCAGAAGTCAAATTATCCTTGCTGGTATTTCCCAAGCAATGTCAATGTTATAAATTTAAATTCAGGGACAACCATAGTATCCTAGCACAGCAACCCCACACTCATTCCCCATTCACCTTCGGTTGTATGTTTGAAGATGGCCGAAAGTGTTGAAACTATAGAAATTATTCTATTATAAGTGATAAATCACGAAGAAAATAATCTTCCATTTGATCATATCATAATTACTTACTATTTACCACAAAATAACGTTTGATCCAATTGATCATTTAAATTAGTACATTAGTTATTACATTTATATTACATTTATGAACTCCCGCATTGTATCTCCATTGCTTCAGACTTCCGAATTGCTTTAAACTGATTTTTGTTAAGTCCGTCGCAGTAACCGGCAAGTATTTTTCACTGCCCGTTTAATTTTATATATTTTTAGAAAACAAAATTGATTACTTTATAGAATGCCGTATTTGTAACGCCAGGACACAGGGCTACAACCCTAACGCCAGAATTCTTAAAATGTAATTCGTCTCCAAAACTTCTAGTCAATCCTAAGACACCATGATGGGTTGAGCAGAGAGTAGGTGCAGCCGGAAGTGGTTCCATTCCAGTGGTACCTGATATGTTGATGATAACGCCACCTTTGCCATAACCTTCGCGACCAACGTACTGATACCCCAGAAGCGTACCTCGAATCAAACCAATCTTGAAAATTAAAAGACAAATATTGTCAATGGTAATAAGATTTGACACATCCGAATTACGATTTTATCCTGCTTACCAAATTTGTTACAACTTCTTTCTCCCAATTTTGACCGTCGCAGATACCAACAGAGTTAACAACAATATCGATATTGGAAAATGCTTCTTTGGCAACTTTGAATGATTCTGAAATTAATATATTTCTCTTTAACTCTATAGATAACTTAAAACAATATTCTGGTAAAAATAATAAAAACAGAACTGACACCTTCTAATTGCATCATACAATTACAACTGCTATTTATAAACATCGCCTTATTCTTGCCGTACGCTCTATTCAAACAATTAACAGCATCCTGGCCCCGAGTTGAATCCACACCAGTGATACACACAGCTCTTAACCCAGCCTTTAGAAAATGGTTTGCACATGCGAATCCAATCCCTTCAGAACCGCCCATGATAAACGCTACTTTACAGTCTGGTACCATAATTCTTTTCTTTTCATCGCTACAAATAAGAGGCTAAAGTAAATATAAGTCTAATTTCGGAAAGGAATGTTATTTCCAAAAAAGAATATTCATATCTGATTCTTCATGAAACTGAAGCTTAATAACTGAATTTAATAAAGGCGATAAACACAACAGATAGTGTCCAACTTTTTTCAAATCTGCTCAACCAATAACGATTTTTTGTTAATTTAATAATAATGATTGGCACTTTATGTAGATTTTTTACAAAGATTCCCATTTTTTGAGCATTACTTTTATATTAGATATCTACACATGTTTACCAAATTTCAAGTAATGATTAATGATGATGCCCAGATTTTTTAACCATTTAACCTTCTCAACGCCTATCCTTGCTATCAAAACAAAAACTTCAAAAACTATCTTCCTGTTGTAAGCATGGCAATTATGTGGCAACCTTAACGGTATATAATGGAACTGTTATAGATGGGGCTAAATGATAGTCTTACGAAAGAAAAACAAGATAGCTTTACCAATGAGTCAACCATATATACACGAAGGCGATATTAATCTTAGCCATGTTATTAGATAGTGCCATTTTCTTGATCGATGTCTTATCCCGGCAACGGCCGACAAGTCGATCGCAGTTTCAATGACCAACAACCGTAAGGCAATGTTCAGATGGCGCTAGTTCTTTAATTTGCAACTTTTATGAGAGCAACTAACACAGAATAAGTATGGTAGTAACATATGAACTAATAGATGAAGTTAGAGCCGCCATATTGGGACAATGTGTTGTCAGCTATTGCCTCTAAATTAACCTAAATCTTATATTATCTATACATTATATTTGGTTGTTTAAACCGTGCTAATTAATTAAACTTTATTTTAATGCAAAGTTAATTTAAAAAAAAATGGTGCGCAATGTGTTGCTTATGGGTGCACGAATTATGTAAAACATACTGTACAAAATATAGAACAAAACATAACTGTTCAAAGGTAATTTATTATATTTTTGATAATCCGAATAAAGTTTTACGTTTGATGTATTACTAAAAACTTCATGGTTTATTAATAAATTATTTTATGTTTCCAAATAATATAGCTAAAAAATTATACTAATTAAAAAACTAATTAAAAGTACTAATTAAAAAACGACGTACAAAGCGACGTACTAATTAAAAAAATTAAATTAGTACGTCGCTCGTATTTGTGTTCACAACACTTTAAGGTATGCATTTTCTACAATATTTATTTTATCTATCCAAAATTAATTTTAATTTCCTTTTAACAAAATTTTTATAAATTATTGTAACTATTATCAACACAGCCAAAACAGTACACATGATTATCAAAAACAAAAATAAACCGGACATCAATGTAGATATAAAAATTGAAAATACAGTCATACAAAGAACAAGTGACACGAAATATTTAGGACTGGAAGTTGATAATCAAATGACAGGGAAAAACCATCACAAAAAAATTTGAAACAAGATCGCGTCAATGGGAGGAGTCCTAAGAAGACTAAGGCTAATAGTAAGTCACAAGCTCTCATCAAAGATGCTCACACATTGTCCTTTGTAAAATATCGAATCATACCTTTGAGCCAATGCTCATCAGAACTAATAAATAAACTACAAAGTAAATAAAGCATTGAAAAATCTTTATAATCTACACCAACAGACTACCTGCAATAATTCACACACACACTTCCAATCAATCAAATGATAGTCCTGGAAAAGTATGTACTAGCTCTCCAAATTTTACAAAAATCCACTAAATCAAATGTAAAGTAAAAGTAAATAGCGAATATCACAACTACAATATACTTAAAAAGACAATGTCAATTTCAGTACAATAAGAACAAACAAGGGTAAAAATCCCTGTGCACAGAACATAATGAGAAGTTACAATAATTTAGCCCACAGATTAAAAATGATATCAATAAAACAATTTAAAAAAGAAATCAAAGAATTTATTAAATAATAGAAAAAGTCCATGGATGATAACAAGACCAGTAATAAATACGAAAATAATTAGCGAAATACATGAAGCATATAGTATTAAGTGAATAGATATAAGTAACAACAAATTTTAGGTGTAAACCTTATACCCGAAAACACTGTCTGGTTTACAGCACTAATATTCTCTTATAAATATTATATTAAGTAAGGATAGTATAGTTTAATTTCAATTAATATTGTTAGTTTTAATGGTTTTTTTAATATTGTAAAAAACTATTCAAATAAACAATAATAAAACTTATACATATACTTTATTAAACTATATTTGATCTTAAAATGTTATTTAAAAAAATAATGTAGTTTGCTTTGGCAATTCTACAAAACATCGGGTTCGAGTAAGATTAGCAGTGTAGAAACAGTGTACAAGATGGCGCAAGCCGACTTAACTTACTGCAATTGTATATCATTGGGAGTTGGATATTCTATGTTCGTTGGATGAGACGCGTTAGACGCACGCTAAAGGCGCATTCTGTAATAGACATGACTGCAACGCAATTGAGTACCGTACGGCTGCTGTACGCAAACATTTGAAAGTGGCCAAATTCGCCACATGCAATGCAGTAAATTTATAAAAATTGTTTTAGCGGCTAATCGAGGTTCGGACAATGGAGATTTTACTGTATTAAATATCAAGATTTTAATTGGCAGCCGTACACACACATTCTTTCCTTGAGAAAACTGACTAAACCTTGCGATATTCCGCTAGGGTTGCCACCTCTCCGGGTTTGGCCTGGAGACTCCGGGTTTCAGTGAGTTATCTCCGGACTCCGGGTTTAACTATTATTTCTCCGGACGACGTAACTAAAATTGAATATGCACAAAATTGTCAACTCCATCTCGGGGCAGCCGTTACAACTAACACTCTTTCGCGCCAGAACATCTCTACTGCGGAGACAATCGACGCGCGCTTTTTTTCTTCTTTACCTATTCTTATATTATACGTAAAATGTTAAGTTTGTTTTTTATCAGTTATATACATAGTAAATTACTACTCTATGATAATTAGAAATTGTATTTAATTCGTAGGAATGCGAGTTTTTAATTTGTTAATTTATATAAAGAAAAAAATTAAATAATTATGCATGTTTTTTTTTAGTTATCGTCTCCGGGCGATACCCAGGTCTGAGGTGGCAAGTCTATATGTCGCGCCCAAGCCAAATGACACTTTAGGTCTATACATCACATACAATTTTTCCGTTGACAGCTGGTCGCGCCATTCAATTATGTGATGAATCGTCTATGTGATGAAAACGTGTGTGTATGGCCGTCTAATAAGTAGATCGCGAAACATTTTTCAGGGAAAAAGTCGATCATATATATACAGAACTTGCCCACCCCTGTATTCCGTTTATCCAATATTGTTGAATTGCCTCCTCAACATCTCTTTTGAAGCCAGTTCGTTCGTCCTATATCAAATTTAAATTTGCAATATTATTTACAGTATAATTCTCTATAGTACTTCGTTCAAAGTCGGCCAGAGATTTATAAAGTCTTTCACTAACAATATTTTCGTAATGTTGAAAGTTTAAATTTTTGCGGACTTGAAGCCATTTAGAACTGATATCAATCAAGCTGAGAAAAATGTTTAAAAAATCTATTGGTGAGAAAACGTAATGATAAAATATCTACGAATGAAAAAATCGCTCCTTCTGTCTTGGAGTTAACCACTGATCATCGGTAAATTTAGATCATCTTCAGTTTATAAATAAATGAAAAGTACACTGAAATAAAAAGATAGTGAATTTCTGAGTACTAGAAATAATTTTTAATTGGCTCTTATATAAATGTTCAATGTTAAAGAATTTTTTCGACTACTAATAATAAATTATGTAAAGCGCATGAGATACTAAAAAAATCAGACATATTATTATACTTTAGGAAGTTGAAAAAATCGTCTAAAATAGATCGAAGCGATTTAATTATTGATATTTCAATAAAATAGGCCATTTCAATATTTTGTAATTATTATTTGAAAAATAATAATAATAATTATAGTTACCATACAACAGGTTTGGAATAATTTGTGATTGAATTATAAATATTTCTTGTGAAGTTGCCATTATTAAATCTGAAATGAGGCAAATATATATATATTAATATGATGTTAGTTTTGTACAAATTGCTCTAAAAACTTACTTATTGATAACTGTTTTTCTTAACAATGATTTTGTGGTTAAACTGTTCATTTTCCAAAAAAAGTATTAAAAATTTTGAAGTTACATGATGTGTTGTCAAATAAAGATTTAAAAGCTAACTTGATACTAATATATGTCTAGTTTTCTATTTCTTTATTAAGCATAAAATTTTTGTTGAGAAGCGCACTCTCAATGTGCATATTGCATAATGTTAATAAAGAATAATCAAAAAAAATTATATTGTTAAAAGAATTGATATGGCTCTAAATGTAAACGAATTGATTGGAAACATTTAATTAAAAAGTAAAAATTGAAGTAAACAACTAAAAATCTTTTGGTTCAATGCGTACGAAAAATATATACCGTGTGTCTCAAAAAATATGCAAGAAATAACATAAAAAAACAACTTTATATTATGGAATAACATAATAAAAGGGCAACATCGTGACTGTTTGCGTCGACATGTCAAGTTGATTTAAACAAAATTTTATTAATAACAAAAATTTACAATTTTTACATTCCAGGCACAGAATAATGCACAATATTAAATTTTTCGAGATAATGATGGTTAAATAGTTAATAATATACGTGTTTTGACAAGAGCAAATGCTGCTAAGGCGTTTATAGTCATCTAATATAATTCCGAAAAGTCATCATAGATGGCACCAAACCACAGCCGAATAAAAAGACCCACTACGCGAAACGAAGTAGCGGTTTTGAACTGAAAGAAATAAATTGTAATTTATATGCAAATTGTAGTACTAATAATAAACAAATAATGTTACTAACAATCTTTGTTATTTTTTTAGTTTCTGAACAATCTGTACAATACACGTCTAGTCTAGTCTGTATACGAAAATATGCAGAAATTTTCTAAAAGTCAGCTTATCAAAGATGTCTAAATTTACATAAACAAAAATAAATCTTTAATTAACTTGTATTATTGTTTGTTTAATTGAGTATTATATTCGTATTTTTTTTCAGATACTGGAGAGTACCTCCGAAGTAGATGCATGCGTTTTTTTGAAATCTGTAAAATTTTACTGACCTACCCAGATCAGTTTTTATCTACCCTTCGAGCACCAGTAGTATAGTATACAAGTATATAAGTTCACTTCGCGATCAATATTCTAAACCTAGTTTGGATAACTTATTTTAATATTTTTATAGGTTACGTTTTAAAGTTTAGTTAATTTCTGCTACCCTATTATATTTATTTACTTCAAAATGTCTGTATCGTTGCAAGTAGTACAAGAAAATGAGACATGCGAATTATTAGTAAATCCAAAGGATGTAGCTAACAGTTTTTTTTTCAAATTATCTAGATCCTTAGATGTCAGATAATGTTCAGTTAAACGTGGAAAAAACACGACTTGTATATCCATGCCTTATTTAAATATTTTATGTATATTTAAATTAAATAAGTCTGAAAGGCAACATTGGTTATTTATGCGTCATGACTAATGATCTAGGGAATTAATTTTTCTCTTTTTCAACATCAAAATTGATCAAGATGACAGGTACCTAGACATTTCGTTCACTCATTTGCAAAATTAGTTCTTTGTGTTAAAATCGCTGCCTTGCCGGTGGAGTATATTTTTAAATTAACAGAGCTAAAAATATTTTGTGGGTTGTTATAAAAGTTAAGACAAAGACTTCTATAAACTGTGTCGTGTTGTGTCCGATGTCTAGTGTTGTAATTGCAGAGAGCTCCGTCGATCCCCCAGCCAAAAAACGGAAGCTTGACTCATTAACCACTTCAACAGACATGGCGAACAATGGTGCCGGTGCGTCCAGTGGAGCAAACGATATTGACGAGGGGTTGTATTCACGCCAGCTTTACGTTTTAGGCCATGATGCCATGCGTAGAATGGCTAAGAGTGATGTTCTTATTTCCGGCTTGGGAGGGCTCGGCGTTGAAATTGCCAAAAATGTAATCCTTGGTGGTGTTAAATCTGTTACCCTTCATGACGAAGCAGTTTGCTCGATTCGCGATTTATCATCGCAGTTTTACATTTCCGAAAATGATATTGGAAAAAACAGGGCTGAAGCATGCCTTAAACAGCTCTCTGAGCTTAATATGTATGTACCAATAAAAGTCCATACAGACACTTTAACTGAAGACTTTATTAAAAACTTTCGAGTTATTGTTTTAACAGGTAGTAGCCTTAGTGAACAATTAAGAATTAGTGAAGTAACTCATGCAAATGATATAGCATTAATAATAGCTGATACTCGTGGTTTATTTGCACAAGTGTTTTGTGACTTCGGGCCTTCATTTAAAGTTGTTGACATCAATGGTGAGCCTGCAGTTTCAGCTATGGTCGCAGATATCACAGCAGATTCGGATGCAGTGGTCACTTGCATTGATGACACACGTCATGGCATGGAAGATGGAGATTATGTCACATTTTCAGAAATATGTGGCATGACTGAACTGAATCATTGTGAACCATTAAAAATTACGGTTTTGGGACCGTATACGTTTAGCCTTGGTAGTTCAGAATTTAATACCTCAAACTTTACTAAATATGAACGTGGTGGTATTGCTACGCAAGTAAAAATGCCCAAGTTTTTAGCATTTAAACCATTAGAAGAATCAATAAAGAATCCTGAATTTATTGTAACAGATTTTGGCAAATTTGATCACCCCCAACAGTTACATTTAGCTTTTAATACTTTGCATAAGTATATAGAAAAACATGGACAGCTACCAAAACCTTGGAATACAACGGACGCATCGGAGTTTATACTTCTTGCGAAATCCGTATCAGTTGATGGAAGCAATGATACCGAAATAAATAATAATTTGCTTGAAATCTTTGCCAAAACTTGTTCAGGTGATTTGTGCCCGATAAATGCAACAATCGGCGGAATCGTTGCCCAAGAAGTAATGAAGGCAAGCTCTGGTAAATTTCATCCCATCTATCAGTGGCTTTACTTCGATGCAATTGAATGTTTACCTGCTGATCATAATGATATCACAGATGAATTGGCTTCTGCTACCGAGTCTAGATATGATGGCCAGATTGCAGTTTTTGGACGCGAATATCAGAAAAAACTTGGTAAGCCGTTTTTCGATGTTATAGGCGAATTGATTGCTATATTTAATTTTGCTCAAGCAAGAATAATTAACCAATTCAAGAATAGTGATTTGAAATACCTAGTTTTTACTTTCATGGTAAAAACCTAGGTAAATACTTTCATTGTAAAAACCAAAACCTTGGTATTTGTTTTTCAATTGACAATATTCGTATAAAATGCTTGGTTTGGTATTTTATATCAATGCAGTGTTGAATATAATCTGAATCAGATATTATTCCAGGCTTAGTGTTTAAATTTTTAGGCAAATTGCATAAATATTCGGTTTCTTTGCTAACATCTTTTGCAGTGGTGGATACAAGGAAGGGCGGCCCTCCCTTCCTGACCCATGCATACCCTTTAATTGTTCAACTTTATTCTTTCCTCTTCTGCTAGTCCCAACCCCCATCACATTCATTCACACAATGTTCCCATTTTTTATAGTTTCTTCCACATGCCCTACAACTTCGTCCATCCTTATTCTCCAGTACCTGATCCCACTCTTCTCACTTCCACACGTAAACCTAGCAAATCATTCTTTTCTCCTCCATACTCATCCTTGATTTTAAATATCTTGGCAAATCGTCTTCGATCATTAATTCTTTATACCTTCTGTTATACCTGCTCTCCATAATTCTCGCAAGCCTCTGTTGTATCTCCACATTCTTATATATTTCTTCCACCTCCCCAGTCCACCACCCCCACTTCACAATCCACCACCCCCTCTATTATACTTCTTTTCCATACATTCATTGACCAGCCACATCTATCATTCATCCACCCATTGGTTGCCCATTTCACCCATCTCCACTTCTTTACTTGCATTTACACACCGATTTAACCATCCTATTTTCTTGCCCGGTCATCAATTTGCTCTCATGTTTTACCAACTTCTTAACTCCGTTCACCCAAGTTTTGCATTTATGTAATTCGTGTAACGCAATCTCATTTGGAGTCGATTTTCCATACCCAGCATCCTCTAGATACTTTATTCCCATTTTTTCTATCTCCTCTCTCTCTCTCTCTCTCTTTCTCTCTCTCTCTCTCTCTCTCTCTTTCACAACCCACACCTCTGCTCCCATAATACCCATAATACTCCGTACACATACATTGCATATCATTAACCGCATACCCATCGAGTTACCAAACTTCAGTCCCCATACATTCCTCAACCTCTGCTGTTATTATTTTCATGTGCTCATTCGCACTTCCGTTCCTATTTAGCATATAACCTAGATATTTATCACTTTTCCCCAGAACCCCCTTTTTCCTTTATCTCAGCGAAGCATACTATGTTATCTGCATAAGACATATTTAAATTTTTTCTAGAATTATTCCTCCCTTCTGTCCATTTCTTAAGGACATTCTCCAAATCCGATTTTATATATATATATATATAATTTTTGAAATCTCTTATGTCTTATGTAAAATATTTAGCTATATCACAATAGCTTACATATGTTCGCACCGAATAAGTCTCATTATTCTAATTTGTGAGAACTTAATATTAATTGCAAAATTTAAAAATGTTACTAACTTACGACGAGATCTCGTTTCGCCGTATTTGCGTACTCATCAGGCATTAGATTGAAACTGTTACATGCATTTACCTGATGAGTACGCGAATACGTCGAAACGAGATCTCGTCTTAAGTTGGTAACATTTTTCAATTAATATAAAGTTCTCACAAATTAGAATAATGAGATTTATTCGGTGTGAACATATGTAAGCTATTGTGATAGTTAAATATTGTACTTAGGAGATTTAAAGTCAAATTTTATATTTCATATAAGTACAAGTCTTGCTTGCGCTAACACTTTTCTCACCTCTTTCTTTTTTGACAGACTAATACTTTCCACAAAATATCTACCATACAGTATGCTTTAATTAAATGTTTGAACACTTTAAGTATACATTATTTTTATGCTTGGAAGTCACACTTCACAAGTATGTCGAAAAAAACATAAAAGTTTAAATCTTTAATTCATTTATTTAATACTGTTCACAGGTAAGCCCATAACGGACAAATAGTTACATATAGCATCACAACCTGGAATTTAAAAACAATCCTAGAATTTCTGTTCGAAATACAGCTAATAAACTGAACTCATACTGTATCTAGATTGAAACTAAAATATCTTGATTTTAGAGTCTTTTCAAAATTTCTGCTCTTAAATAATTTAAAGATCAAGAAGTTGAGAGAAATGTAGTGGCTGAAAAATATATAATAGAACTTGTGAAAAAGACTTCATATTTAACAATAAGCGGGAGTAGCCTTGACCCGGAAAAATACTCCGCAGGTGCTTCCAACGCTTTATCATTTTCGTTTTCTGTTAATTTTATCTTGTCTTTTTTAGAGTCCAGCTTATATGCCAGAAAGTAGGAATGGGACAGGGCTTGATTATAACGCCTTTTGAAAATAGCTAAAGTTGCTAAATTATTATTAAGTGTCGCTTCCATATTTGTTTCTAATTCCTTCCAAATCTGTACAGTATCAGATATAGTAGCATTTATTTTTTGCACTTTATCCAATGCTATTGATATTGGCTTTAGTCATTGGAGAAAATCTTCTGCTAAGCGTTTCAAATGCACATTTGAGACTTCTGTGCAAATTGTTGGATCAATTTGATTTCTATTCTCTTCACAGATTGTTTTTGCCATTCTTCTATGTAAACTTCTAAGCAATCATCAAGGCTATTCTATATTCTAGCGAACCTCGTGCGGCAATATTAAACCTTTTCCTTCTTCAACTTTATATTTTGAAGAAGCAAAATGATTGTTTCAGAAGTATTTTACAATTTGAATTATGTCCTTGCACATCTTTAATCTCTAAATCTTTTGAAAGTAAATGTAACATATGTGCAGAGCGCCCATATGATGTTATATTCAAAGTTGAACTTTATGTATAATATTGTCCCTCATTTTTGTCATATTAGCTGCATTGTCGGTAACAATGCTGGTTACTTGATAATTATTTTCTTTTTTACATTTATCAATAATATTTAGAACAAGATCAGTAAGATGCTCAGGGATGTGAGATTTCCCAGTAGTATCTATGGATTCATACTCTGTTCAGTTGTTAATGTAGCACAAATTATAGGTTCATTGTGTACATTTGACCATCCATCAATAGACAAACAAGCTGA
>WYDF02043007.1:0-12384 GCA_009867245.2 Adranes taylori | reverse complement strand
AACTTAATAATACATTATGGATCACATTATAAAAACAATTTTGAATATATTTATATATATATATATATATATATATATATATGTATATATAAAATTATTTGTTGTTGTTCTTGACCAATTTCTAGTCTACAACCATTGGATGTTTTGGATTTTGAATATTTGGTCGGGTTTTGAAATGTAATTAAACGAAATTAAAAAACATTTTACGTTTCGGAGGCAAGTCCCCTCCTTCGTCGGAAACTGACTAACTTATTTTTTGTTACATATTGACTTACAAATTATAATACATAAATACTTTCTTCATTACAAATTGTTATATATATATATATATATATATATATATATATATATAATCAGAATAATATATCATGGCATAATATAAATATACAAAATGTAACATGTTGCTTTGCAACGTCAACACATTTATGATGATCCATCAGATAACTTTTGGGATTACCACGGAGTATAAGCACCTTAGTACTTATTCTCCAGATGACCCCCTGGTCTAAAGGCAATAAAACCTATTCAATATTTAGAGTTATCTTGGAGTATGAAAACCGTGCTTCTCATGCTCCAGATATCCCCAGATTTTTTAAAGGAATCGTGTCATATCACTCAATATGAAAGTGAACGTAAGTTGAATAAATACGAATGCTCTCATAAAATTATCTTGGAGTATATTCACCCTACTTTTTATGCTCACCGTTCTAATAGCCAATAGAAATTTTATTAAATGTTGTATGTAAATATCTGGGAGTATCGGAGCCGTTCTTTCCATATATGAGCAAGAAATGGCTTGAAGTGTACAGATTTGATGAATCTATATTCTCCAGACTAATTTGATCGTCTCCAATTAATGATCCAGGATTTCCTAATTGTGATCGAATTACCCTGTTCACTCGTTGAACACAGGTATCCGCTATGTAAAATAGAATTCCTGCTATTAGGAAAAGTAAATCCGAACTCATAAGACTGGGAAGAAACCATACCATACGTAAGCGTCTACAACATGTCTCCACTGTCCCGAAGTAATGCACACGCGGTACCAGGGTTCTGGTAGAGTCGCCAAGGAAAGAGTTTAGAGAGTATGACCTAGCTCGAGAGCCTGGTTCGAATCCCTCATTATCTCATGCAGTAATCCAACATGCGTTCTATTTAAATCCATTCCTAAAAGCCGATAAAAAAATTCACGTCAATGAAAATTGCATCCAACCATATATTAATATTTGTTTCAGCGAATAGTGAGACCTTTAATTACAAAACGAAATAGCAAATCCATCCCATTTCTACAATAAGACAGCATTACGAAGAAAGATAATCAGTCTGACTATTAGGAGAGTTTTTGCTGGATAATAGAGACAGATGCTCCGGACCTCACAAGCGAGTCACCCATGTAGAATGTAACCAGGAAAATTATTTATATACCTGAGCCAGGAAGCAATACTGAACCTAAGTTTCGTAATCAGCGATCCGAAGTCTAAGAAGAACGGATATGTTGACCTCTGTAAAATTCTCACTGTTGAACAGTGTAATTATATCAATTCAGAGCTGTTCCTACGACTAAGCCACCCAGCCTCCTAGACCTTGACTGAATTCGTTTTAAAGCCACGTGCTGTGATTTGTGGGGTCTATCATAAATCATCGTTTGTGTGTTTGCCTGATGTCATTTGAAATACCAAAATGGCGACTGAGAAGACATTTCCGGTTTGCGCTTTGGGGATTCACCGATTTTAATTTTTAATAAAAGCAACTATATTTGCAAATAGAATTGGCGCAAAATTTGATTGGGCATGGACCGGTGGCTTCTACCAAAGGCTGCTTCGAGGGCTCATCCTATATCGCCATCGTGAAAGTAAACAAACGTTTTGATGTTATGTTTTATTATTTTTTACGCTAAATGGTGTACAATAAGTGATTAAATTTATGTTGGTAGTTCCAAAAGTAACTAGAGATGAATATAAAGGTTTTTAAGTAGGTATGGATTTAAATAAATATACGTTACATAGAGTAGATGTGAAATTTCAGGGGCTCCGAAAAAAGTCAATGTCCCTCGCCGCTCTCCTCTGCACCCCCTACATTAAAATTATAATTCGATGTAGGTGTAATACGATTCTAAAACGAAATCTTACGGATAAGTGTATCTATATTAATTACAAACATGTCCAGGGTGGCTTGTTCTCGAAAATAATAAATGCCCATGTCACGCTTTCCCATAATAAAACATCCATGTTTATTTGACAATCTAGTAAATACTACTGGCAACTTTTGTGCTTTCTTACTTACCTGCGTACATACGAAAAGGAACTGGGTTTAAAATTAAACCTGCTTATATTATTTTTTTTTTAAATAAAAGTTATGTTAACTACGTAATTCATACTCTTCAATGAATAATTTGTAATTAATATAATAATATTAATTAATCGTAAATGCAATCAATCACACATATACCACATACCTGAAGCCTAAATAAAGATTTATAATTATATGTAAGTATGAAATTTTCTTTAATTCAAAAACTTGTTCACCTGTTGCATTTCATTTGTAGAGGATTTATTCTCTTTTCGTGTCGTTTAAAACCAATCATACTTGATATTTTAACCCTGTAGTTATAAAATTGTCAAACAAACCAAAGATGTTATAGTACCCCATGAACCATACATTTCTAATGAATCTCTCATAAATCGAAGCCTTGCAAAGCCTATTCAATCATATTGAACAGTGAAAATATATTAAATATTTTTTCAAAGATTCCTCGTATAGTTAAGATTTAATTTGTTTTATTTAGAAGAAATTGTGCATAGTAGAAATGTTATTGTTTTGTATGAAATACGATTGCGAATATACCATTTCAAAATCATATGGAAATAAATAGTGTATTTTAGGTCACGCTCAAATTACAAAACATATCTGTTTTATTATATGTATGTAACTAATCAGCTAGATAAAAGCTCTTAGAACTATAATATCATTTATTTACGTTCTATGTACGTTTGACTTTGTCTATTTAATTGATATCAAAAAGTATTTAAGGCATAATTCAAATCCAGATGTTATTACTTTCAAAATATTTAAACTTATATACTTATATTATAATTTATAACATACCAATTTATGTGCTCATAAATTTATTCACACATTTATATTATAATTTATGTGCCTTTTCAATTGTTTAAGTACTTACGTTATTCTAGTTTTTATTCTGTATATACTTGTTGAGTTTCGTTATAAACTCAACAAGTATATGAAGTTGCTTTTTTAATCTTCACTTAGCCACCAAGGTGCTTCGTTTATCTCGCAATTTTCCGCAAACTTTGACTAAAACATACGCGGAGTCATTCTTTAGTATTCTTTTGAATATTCATTTATTTAAATTATCCTATTTTTGTTTTTCTTAATACAATTTTGAAATAATATTTTAAGGCATTAAGTATATTAAGCTCACCTTAAGTAAGAAATTGCAAGTAATCTATCCAACGGTTCCGAAATTTAAAGCTAAATCAAAATAACTAATATTCTTTAAAAATTTGTGTTAACTACGGTTATCAAACAGAAATTGTTCATAGTGGACGACATAATTGAAGTAGACACAAAGTTTTACGACATTTGTTCCTGGCCAGATAAATTGTTTTCTGAAATATGAAATTCTATTAGGAGTATTACAATACAACTAATGAACTCTTATTTAACGAATAAAAAACAAGGCTAAAAAATATTACAAGGGTCTATTTTAAGGCTTTTTCTTTCATAATATTTATTAATGATCTACCACAATACATTAGCACAATTCAATACTGTATGAAGATGAAATTACTGTCTCATCGGCATCACTGTTTAAAAAAAGTATCACACACTGACTGCGTTAAGCACAGCACTAATATATCACTGATGATGAAATCGTTTAGAATTGGAGTAACAATTAACAATAAATGAAATTCAATAGTGCTCCACGTACTCCACTCTAACTAATTAATTTTTTAGTTAACAAACTACTATATCACGCCAATAACAGAATACTTGAAGCAATGGTTTTTTAGAAGGGCAGGTAACTTGAGACCCAACTGCAAAAATCTTGGGTTTAGGATGGTTTTGGAACACTTCGAAGTCACAAAGCTTGATTCAAAACTCGACAAGCTTTGGGGTTGAAAACATTTTTTATCGTTATAGCTGTTAAACAAAAGGGTAATTGTATTATACTCTTTTCTTGGCTCGTGGCGTATTGTACTTAATCTATTTTCTGTGGAATATCGCTAGATCAACGTGGTTTGGAGTAAAACGCACATTTCTAATGCTAACTTGATAATCTCGGTTTATTAAAGCTAATCAATCTTTTTATATACTATATCTAAGGTTATTACAATACGTCATTTAGGTAATGAATGAATATGTGGTTTGTTGAGTACGATTTGCACACATAGTTTGTTTACATTAAACGCAATTTAATGTTACATTAAACACAATTTACTGTATTAAATCGGAATATAAAAGATAGTAATACATTACATTGAAATAAGCACGCTTAGCGAGCATTGCTTCTAATTGTTTGAAAATAATATTTCGATTTAATAATAATAATAATCGTATCACCTGCATAAACAAACATAGTTGTGATTCCTTTGTTTTATCCGCAATTTTCCGCAAACTTTGACTAAAACATACGCGGAGTCATTCTTTAGTATTCTTTTGAATATTCATTTATTTAAATTATCCTATTTTTGTTTTTCTTAATACAATTTTGAAATAATATTTTAAGGCATTAAGTATATTAAGCTCACCTTAAGTAAGAAATTGCAAGTAATCTATCCAACGGTTCCGAAATTTAAAGCTAAATCAAAATAACTAATATTCTTTAAAAATTTGTGTTAACTACGGTTATCAAACAGAAATTGTTCATAGTGGACGACATAATTGAAGTAGACACAAAGTTTTACGACATTTGTTCCTGGCCAGATAAATTGTTTTCTGAAATATGAAATTCTATTAGGAGTATTACAATACAACTAATGAACTCTTATTTAACGAATAAAAAACAAGGCTAAAAAATATTACAAGGGTCTATTTTAAGGCTTTTTCTTTCATAATATTTATTAATGATCTACCACAATACATTAGCACAATTCAATACTGTATGAAGATGAAATTACTGTCTCATCGGCATCACTGTTTAAAAAAAGTATCACACACTGACTGCGTTAAGCACAGCACTAATATATCACTGATGATGAAATCGTTTAGAATTGGAGTAACAATTAACAATAAATGAAATTCAATAGTGCTCCACGTACTCCACTCTAACTAATTAATTTTTTAGTTAACAAACTACTATATCACGCCAATAACAGAATACTTGAAGCAATGGTTTTTTAGAAGGGCAGGTAACTTGAGACCCAACTGCAAAAATCTTGGGTTTAGGATGGTTTTGGAACACTTCGAAGTCACAAAGCTTGATTCAAAACTCGACAAGCTTTGGGGTTGAAAACATTTTTTATCGTTATAGCTGTTAAACAAAAGGGTAATTGTATTATACTCTTTTCTTGGCTCGTGGCGTATTGTACTTAATCTATTTTCTGTGGAATATCGCTAGATCAACGTGGTTTGGAGTAAAACGCACATTTCTAATGCTAACTTGATAATCTCGGTTTATTAAAGCTAATCAATCTTTTTATATACTATATCTAAGGTTATTACAATACGTCATTTAGGTAATGAATGAATATGTGGTTTGTTGAGTACGATTTGCACACATAGTTTGTTTACATTAAACGCAATTTAATGTTACATTAAACACAATTTACTGTATTAAATCGGAATATAAAAGATAGTAATACATTACATTGAAATAAGCACGCTTAGCGAGCATTGCTTCTAATTGTTTGAAAATAATATTTCGATTTAATAATAATAATAATCGTATCACCTGCATAAACAAACATAGTTGTGATTCCTTTGTTTTATCTAACATTCTGTTGATAAATTTTAATAAATTTAATATATTTAATTTATATGAAAATCTTTCTTGGCGAAACTTGAGATATTCGCTTTCTTCGCTTATTACTTTATTAGACTGTTATTAGACTGTTAAGATGGCTTCTTTATTTTTTGACAATACAAGTAACAAGTATATAAATACTACATTTAACATTTAAGTTTTTTAGAATGTTAACTCCATTGACAGTCTTGTGAAATACCCTGGAGTGTAAGGGCCGTAGCCCGTATCCCCTAGAAATTTCACTAATTTCTCAAAGATTTTTCAATCATATCAAATATATTTAGTACAATCTTTAAGCTAAAGTATTTTGGAGAATGAAGGACTTATCCTCAAACTACCTCTTTCTTGTTAAACCCTGTGATTAATATACATCATGCAAAATTGACAATATAAGAAAAGGTAAGAAAAATTTTTATATTTTTCCACTGTTAAAGTTTGAATACCTATAAAAAGACATTCGTGACTCGAAGAATAGTAGACGCCTACTTAGAGGGATCGACAATTTAGACAACATCAATCTATGTAAATATGGAGTTTATAAAATACTCGTAGTTTCATTAATTCGGCTGCAATCCTGAGACCAGTTCACCTGAACCCACCTTAAAATATTACGTCAACAAATCAATAACCTAAAGGGCTCCCTATAAACGCAAATTCCAGAAGAATAAGCAGGTTTGGTGCAAGGAAAAAGAACCCAAGAAGAACTACTAAATGTACAACAAATAAGGTATTTATTTGTTGATTCCAGAATAAACAAGGGAAAATTCCTGAAGAAATATTCTGATGTCTCAGAAATTTGTGATGAGATAGTATTAATTAATTATTCAAGTTCAATTTCTTATTTAATTCAATTCAATTTTTTATTCTAGCATTCTTCCAAGCTTCCAAAATTGTAGTAGATTTTTAATATTCTTTCTCCCAATTGTTCATGGTCCTTCGATTCGGATTCAGGACCGATTTTAATTAAAACTATAACAGATCGAGGTTACAAGACTTACAAGGGATATATAGCAATATTTGTTTGCTTCTCGACAACGGCAATACATTTGAAAAGTTGTGAGTGATTTAATATCCGACGCATTTTCGGCTGCATTCAAGAGATTTACCGCTACAACATATGTATTGTGACAACGGCATAACTTTTGTAAGTGCGGTCAACCAATTGGAAAAACAATGCGAGAAGTGTATCTTTGCATTGTTTCGGGAAAACCAATTGAAAACAATGCAACTATAGGTATGTCATGGCACTTTATTCCGCCGGCAGCTTTGCATTTCGGTGGATTATGGAAAACTGGAGTTAAATACATAAAATACCATTTCAAACGAACTGTTGGAATAGCATAATTGACATTCGAAGAGATAACGACGATAATATGCCAAATAAAAGCATGTCTAAATTCCAGACCATTGTGTCCCCAGTAAAATGGCATAAAGGACACTAAAGTTATAACCCTAAGGCATTGGTTAATTGGAAGAGCAGTGGTAGCTCCACCTAACCCATTAGAAACAGTAATCAATTCGAATGCATGTCAAAGATAGAAACTCACACAGAAAATGAAGCAAAATTTTTGGGAAGCCTGGTAAAAGAGTACTTGAGCAGACTATAAAATGGACATAAATGGGAGAAGGATCAAAGTAATCTAGAAATTGGCACGCTGGTTTTAATTAAAGATGATCAGCCCAAGCAACGAACAATTACCCAGGATCATTGAAACCCGTGAAGGCATAGACAAAAAAGTTAGAATTTTGACTCTCCGGAAGAGTAAAGGTCAGATAATGACACGAGCATTGAGGAAAGTGATTCCATTACCGACGTATCTAGTCAACAATTAGAAGGAGTGAAACAAGCAGAAACTAAAATCATGTTAGAAAACAAAATAAATTATCAGAAGTCAGCAATTATATGTAAAGAACATCTCTTCGAGCAAGGAGGAGATTTGGGATCAAGTTAGTCTAACGCGGATGCTCTACACCAACGTAGAAGTAGACCAAGCAAGCATCATTTCCGACAGCACGTTGGAAATCAGTAAGAAGCAAGGCTCAATGCAGCTGCAATTGAAGCAAACTTGTAATCCATCAAGTTACGAAGAACGACGAGGTAACAGAATTATAACTTTCAAGTCCAGCAATATGTTCATCCAAGGATAAACAGGGGAACATTCCTGAAAAAAATTTCTGATGTTAATTTTATTAAAATATATTATTTTTAATACTTTTTAAATGCAGGTAAATGAATTTTAAATTAGAAGTCAATGTCATGGCATTGTATTACAAATCGAAAAGATAAACAAAACAAAAGTATTTACATGTATAAATTTGCATTGCTGATTTAGCAAGAAATAGCCAACAGATAGACGTGTAATTAAAGTAGGACATATTGTTTTCAAATGTTCTCATGTAGCTGAATTGTTGTTTTTGTTAATTGACAAACCATCTAGGCATGATTTAGTAGCATAATTATTTGTATTTATTGAACATTTTATTATGTATATTTTCTTTTAAAGGTTTTTGTAGTTATACATTTTTTTTATTTTTATGTGAGCTTCATTGTTTCAACTTTTCACACATTTGTTTTAGATTTTCTTTATTTATTTTGTACGTATGTTACTAGATTTGTAGGAAATGAACGAGTTAAGTTTAGCGTTATTAGAAAGTACCACGCGTCTTATTTTACCTAATATTAATCTCCCTGGATTACTTTAGTATACCTTCACGCAGTGATCTAAATCAATTTAATTAAATTAGATAATCAAATAATTAAAGGCATATTGGTAAATTAAATTAGCCGTACTTTCAAGATAAATTATTAATTAATTATTCAAGTTCAATTTCTTGTTTGATAAATTCAATCATTTATTCTAACATTGTTCCAAGCTGCCACAATTGCGGTAGATTTTTAATATTCATTTTGCCAATTTCTCAGTATTCGACTGTGAAATTGGACAAAATGGAGGTGGAGCGAAAAGAGCGAAAAACAATTTTTTGTTGTTGTTTTTGTTTCCTGATCTACCAAATGGTTTTATTTCATGAAAAGTACAGTGTAAAAAAGTTCCAGCCCATTCCCAAAACATCTTTAGGATCCACAAATATGACAAAAAATGCATATCATGCGAAAAAATTTAATAAAACAAATGTTTTTTTTACAATTTTTCGGCAATAAACGGTATTATTTACTTAAAAAATGAAATACAAAAAGTTCTGATTACTTCACTCATGATCTTCAGGTTCCCCAAGTGGCCCAAACTAATGGCTCTTCATATCAAAGTTGGGGAGTTATTTTCTAGACTTAATGCGGCTGGCCATAAATCCATCTCTGGCTTCTGCACCACAGGTCGCCAATGACGCCTCTGTCACCAGTTTCACATGCCTCTCAACTGACTGAGAATAGCAAGGCAGCTTCCCTATCCCTATATCAAATTTTGAACATGTTTTAATCACTTGTGGCACATCTTCTTCAGTAAGTTTTTGGGTAGCAGGTGGGTCCAAGGGGTTCCCCCAGCGAATCAACTCAAAGTACTCCTCTGTTTCAAAATTTAAACTCGGAAGCTCAAATTTGGGCATTTCCTCTATCTGAAGAGGAACAGATTTTCTATCTTTAAGAATTCTCCGTAATGCCAGTTCTCGTATCTGTACACGCTCATCTTCAAGCATTGCCAATAGAATGTTTTCAGAGTAAGCAAAATAACAATTCCTCTGAATAACTTAGTGAACAATTGTCTTAAAATCTTCATTCAAGAATGAACTGTTCTTGATCATTCCCTGAAGGTGATACCATGAGTTGCTCTTGGGTTCTTTTTTTCGCATCAAAAGGGTGCATAAACTTTCATAACATATTCAACTAAAAGTTTCAGCCATTTTCAGGCTCAGTGCTTGTTATATATAATCGCAGAATTTTATTGGTTGTACTAAGACACCTGGAGTGTGCCATCTTTTCTGGTCTCCTATTTGCCAAATTGGGATGACACTGATGATACTGTCAAACATATATCATAAAGGTATTTTTGATCTGTACTGAGATCTTTTTTGTTAATTTCTGGCAGAACAACAGTAATAGGAACGAAATTTGACACTGCAAGCGTTTCACATTTTTCCAGCAACTTTTCTATTGTTCCAGGAAACTGCTGTGGCTCAGTACTTTTTCCGTCTATTTTCTGGAAAAGATGACGAAGAGACAGTTCATTTGTAGGTAACAAACCAATATACCAATGCAGTTTAAGACCAACAAAAATTTCTAGCCGCCTAATAACGCCATTTATCTTTCCAGTGTAGACTTTTGTTCCATCACCCCCAACAGCAACCATTTTTGAAAGATCAATCCCTTTCTGCATAATAAAGTGGGTAATGCTTTGTGTGATAGCAGCACTAGTTCCAGAATTTGGAGTTACGTGACCTATAGAAACGGAACCTTGTTCTGATGAGAGAACTTGTTCTATATGCTCTTCCAAGAAAGAATTTCCCTTTTTCGCATACACCAATGTCTTATCATTCCTCCCATCAAAGTAGATACTTTCTAAAGACTGCATTATTTGTGAAGATTCAAGCCGGAACCGGACTTTTTTTTCGTTCTCTCCTCAGTTTACTTCTATCAATTACTCTTTCTGGAGTCACTTTTGAAATAACGCCAACATCTTGAAGCACGGAAGACACAATAACAGGGGCTATCCGAGGCTCCCATACTATCACAAGCAATAACTAAATGTGCAAGAGATATTCTCATTTGGCTTGTCTTGGAGGTTGAGGACGAAGGCGAAACCTTATGAGAGTAACAGTAATTGTCATCGTCATCATCATCAGTTGTCGTACTCTCTGGTTCTGAATCTGACTATTTATTAGCTGAACAACTGACATAGCTTGTTTGATTTTTTTTTTGCTTTTGCTTCCTGTACTTCCTTTTTTTGTTGTCTTTCTTTGATTCTCTTTAATTTTCTACTTGTAGAAATATCGATAGAACCAAAAGCCATTTTTCTCTCATGTCGTTGGTCTGTTAGAAATTTCTTTCAGTGATTGGAATCTTTGCGGAACATTTGCATTGTTCATAATTTAAACATTTGCATGCAGAAATATCAAACAATGTACTTTTTGCATTGTCAAAGAAGTCTTTTATAATTTTGTTAGTCTCACTTCGAGATTTTGGTAATCTTTTAATATTTTTGTATTTTTCGTTGTAAGTTTTAATAAGACGAATAATTTTTTGTTGAATTACCACAGGTATAGAGGCTTTTTTCCACACTTTTGCCACCTCACAAGAAACAATTTCACTGATGTCTTTGACGGGCGGATCTTTTTTATTACCTTTCCACAATAACTGATTTCTAACCCAAAGAAAATGTTTCATTAAGTCAGCATAAGTGGGTAAAACAGTTTCATTGAGTTGCTTTGGAGTTCCAAAAACAATACAAAAAGTTTCACTTCTTGTTGAGGTCATCTCAGCAAGACGTATCACAACCAAAACACTATCAGATTACACTACGACGCCTAAATTAACATGCTGCACAGTGCTTGTTACATGATTTTGTTAGTGAAGTGGCGCAGGCGCACTAGATAATACTGATCAACTACATAATAGCTCGTGCTGCCATCCATAAATTTGCTCTGGAACTAATTAATATAAATATCCACTTGACATGTGGTGTGGAACCTCAAAATGACAATATTTTGGGCCTAAATATGGTGACTATTTTGGAGAATATATCGCTCCACCCTAATGAAGGTGTACGTCAACGACAGAAAATTTGTAACTGATGCTGGATTTAGTAAAGTGCGGAAGAAGATACGTACAAGTCCAGTTTTCTGCAAAATTGACATATCTTGCAAATAGTTATCACATCGGCAGGATAAAAACATCTAGTATATTAGGATAAAATGGCGCACACCAACAATGAATACAAAGTAAAACGTGATGCAACTTGTGGATTTTATCATAACCTACGGAAACTAGATTTGACTTCTACACGCAGTACGGACACACAATAAGGAAATTAACAATAAACAAAAAACCTCAAGCTCCGGAGAACAATTTTTTCCAACATAAAATACAGCATCTCAAACCATCAATCTGTACAAAGAAGTCAGATGACTTATGGAACGAAACAAAAACCTGGAACGTTGAGTAAATAAAAGAATGCTGTACAACAACAACAACCAATGCGAAGAATAAAATTTGTTAACAGATAGAACCACAGCATTTTTAGAATATCAAATAAAAATCATCGGTAGTTGGACATCAGGTTTTATTCAATTATATTCAAATTGAAATATATAATTTATGACTCCGTGTTTTGTAGATTATACACATAAAATATCGTTTCTATAACACTGATGACTTGAGATTGAGAATAACAATTTTAACGTGTTTTGTGGTAAGGCTGTAACAACAATTTGGTTATTAATTTTTTCAT
>WYDF02042996.1:0-12384 GCA_009867245.2 Adranes taylori | reverse complement strand
GATCCAGCAGACCACCTGGACGTCCACCCATACGTTGGTATGAAAGCTGGAATTCAGCATCCCAGCTACAACTCTAAAAAGTTAGAGAACAAGGCAGATGCCTTACAAAAAGGAAGAAGAAGAAGAAGTTGCAATAGTTACAGTTTATAGATCTCCCAAACTATTAAAAATTTGCTTCTCTAACTTTTCCCGAATCCATACAACTTTTATATAATCCGCAGTAACATTTTTGTATGTACACATTGCGAGGAATAAACTTTAGAAGAACACACAACATTTGGTCAATGTTAACTATTTTATTAATAACAAGAATACGCGAATACTTAATTGCTTGCAATAAATTTAGTGCTATCCGTGATGGAATGTAAACATAATTGTTGCGCTTTTACTGGGGACAAAATCGCAAATAGTTATTGTTCGTGTGCTATGTCAGTTGAAACTTTTATCGCGTAACAATAATACCGGTAAAGTGAAAGCCCAATTTGAGCGAAATCCACAACGCAGTTGTGTTCCATTGAGGAGTTTAAAACTAGCTCATTTCCGTCATTTTGATTCGATCAAGTTAGGAATTGAAACACAGAGCATTTCTGAATTCAGTGATGCAAAGTTGTGCTTTCCAATCAAAATCAAGAGATCAAAAATTTTCATGAATCCTGTGTCTTTCATATACATACCTATATGTACTATATTCGCACATAAATGAAACATAAAAATCAACTAATTAATGAGAAATAACAAAATATTTCAGAAAATAAAACTAGGTATAATCTACATCAATTGGGAGAAACTGGAAAAGTCGATTTTTCGCTAAAAAAGGATAGCTGCAACAATTCCTAACCAAATTGGATTCTTTAAAAACTTCGTGGATATTTGTGAATAATAACTTACAAAATCTTTTTCGATGTATAAGCCATAGAAAATATGAATTATCTGGGTTATTTATCAAAATACTTAATAAAATTATTTTTGGGAATACTTCAGAAAATCTATTTGTGCCAGAAAATTCAATTTGGTGTCCTACACACAGAAAACGTTTTTCAGAATTATTTTCATAAATATTCATTATCGAGAAAATTCATTATCGTCACACCTAAAATATATTTTAAAATAACTAGGGACATTTCTCAAAAATCCATTTTTTCGGAGTCATTTACATTGGGAAAAAGAAAATTCTGAGTCAATTTCGTAACTCATGATTTGCAATTGTTTTTAAAGAAAAATGGAATTAATTGTTATGTTTAAACTGCAAAAGTTTAAAACATTTTAAAATTTTCTGATTTTAAAAATGCAGATACCATTAAACTAAATACAATATAAGTATCAGGACAGCAGAATGTTTTAAGAGGTCCCTTTAAATAAGTTTTGGATACATGACTTACATTTTTTTTTAAGAAAAATTTAACGATTTGAAGCATCAGGACAGCAGAATGTTTTAAGAGGTGCTTTTAAATGGAAACATGATTTACATTTCTTTTTAAGAAAAATGAAACTATTTGATTGTTTAACTTTGCAGTATGATCAGAGCAGAATGTTCTAAGAAGTGCCTTTATGAATTTTTTGATGCTTGATTAAAAAAAATGAATGAAGAGGAATTAATTTATTATTTAAAGTATCAGGACAGCAGAATGTTTTGAGAGATGCTCTTATACATTTTTTGATACTTGTTTCACATTGTCGTTTCACTAAAAAGTAATAGATTGATTGTTGAACTATTTAAAGCATCCGGGCAGCAGAATGTTTTAAGAGATGTCTATGAATTTTTTGATACTTCTTTCATACATATATTTATATAAAGAGGAATTAATTTATTGTGGAAATATTTAAAGTATCAGGACAGCAGAATGTTTTATAAGACGCCTTTAAATAATTTTTGGATACATAATTTGCATTTATATTTTAAGAAAAATGGAAATATTTGATTGTTTAACGATTTGAAGACAGAATATTTTAAGAGCTGCCACTATGAATTTATTATACTTGCTGTTCTGATACTTAAAAGTATCAGAACAGCAGAATAATTTGAGTTCCCTTTACATAATTTTTAGACATAGTGATACAATTTTTTTAAAGAAAAATGGAATTGATTATTTAACGATTTAAAGTATCCGAACAACAGAATATTTTAAGAAGTTTGTTTAAATTTTTTTTGATACATGGTATGTAATGTGTTTAAAAGAAAGCTATAATTGTTTGTTTAACGATTTAAAGTATCAGGTTAGCAGAATGTTTTAAGAGGTGCCTTTATGAATTTTTTGATAGTTGATTCACATGTTTTAATAAAAATTTATTGATTCTTGAACTTTTCAAGTATCAGGATGTCAGAATGTTTTAAGAGGTGCCTTTATGAATTCTTTGATACTTGATTCACATTTAGTTTTTAAGAAAATGGAATTAAATAATTGTTGAAATATTTCAAGTATCAGGACAGCAGAATGTTTTAAAAGACCCCTTTAAATAATTTTTGGATACACGATTTAAATTTATTTTTTAAAGAAAAATGGAACTCTTTGATTGTTTAACAATTTGAAGTATCGGAACAACAGAATATTTTAAGAGGTTTCTTCAAATAATTTTTTGATACTTGGTAGATAATGATTTTAAAAGAAAGCTATAATTGTTTGTTTAACGATTTAAAGTATCAGGTTAGCTGAAGCAGTGTCCTATACACCGAAAAGAATTATGCGTTATTTTGGAAAGTACCTCAGTAAATCAGTTATTTTCAGATTCAGGTTCTTACACGGAAAAAGATTTTGTGCGGTACTTTGATAAAGACATTTTCTTGGTCTTAATACCGAAAAAGTTTCTTAAATACCCCAAAAATTCAACTTCCTTTGAATAGAGCGATACTTTGTTAAGTATATTAGAAAATCCATTTTTGCTGTCCATTTTACCAGTTATCTCTATTTAGCGATACATAGACTTATCTATGTTTTCTCAATTAGTAGAGTTTTAAGCCTTACTTATTGAAAATTTTGTTTTAAACCTTGCTTGCTCTGTAACCCTTGATTATTTTTTTTCCTTCTTCTTTTTGAAGATTTAGATACTTGTACTTCTATAAACATAGCTGCTAGTACGGGACGGGCTATGTGAATATTGAAAAAAAAAATGTAAGACGCTAAAAATGCCAATTTAAAATAGATCTCAAATATGTAGGAAGAAATAAATTTGAACCATCTGTTAACCCTTACAATTTACATTTTTTTCTTCAATTGGATAATGGACTTACTTTATAAATGAATCTAGGGGTTCTCATATCCTGAAGCCATCATGAGAGGCCAAAAATCGTAATTTTGTCTGGTTATTAATTTTGTTTATAGTATCATTTATTAAATAAAACTTTAAACAAATCTCGTGTCTATGGATATAAATAGAATCAAGGTGACGTAACACAACCTCAAAAGTACCGGGTGGCTTATTAAGAATGGTTGTCGGCCAAATCCATGAAACTGTTTACAGTGCAAAATTCGGTAAAGCAGAACTGGACTTCCAAGTATTTGTCCCAATCACCGAAACTGTGCTGTAAATAGTACGAAGTACGTACGGCCGACAGAATGAATGGGCCATCCGGTACAATACTTATATTTTCTCGATACACATATGAAACATAAAAATATATTAAAAAAACAAGATAATTTTAAAAATAAATCTATATATTTAAAATAAATAAATGAAATCGAAAATAATTTAACCAGTATATAAACCTGAATGATTAAATATTTGTCAATCTAATTTATCAAAAGATACCGAAAGGAATTAAAGCAGAATACATCGATTGCTTGTTTCATCGTTATCTTCTTGCTTGTTTTTATTTTTTCTATAATCCTCCACTAATTTCATCTCTTCCATTTTTTTTTATGTAAGATTTAGATGGTTGTACTACTTTAAACATAGCTGGTTGTTCGTCACGAGCTTTGCGTATATTGAAAAACAATTTAAATCAATTAACTAAAACGCTAACAATTGTTTATTTAAAATATATCAAACAATTTCACAATCTAATCTGATGGATTGCAAATCCAATCTGATGGACTCCTTCATAGATTGGTGCTCATGTAATAATTTATTTCTCAATCTAGGCAAGTGTTTTAATATTAGATTTTCAAAAAACCCTAAGAAGATTGATTTCAGATCTAAATTAGAGAATTCATGATTAGAAAAGTTTCTTCGATTCGCGAGTAATCTGAAACTTAAAGTTGTCTTTCAAAGAATATATAGCCTTCATAACTTTAAAATCAACTAAAATGTGGGATTTGTTCAGCGAAATGCTAGCGATTTTATTTAAGAACTATTCTCTATCAAGCCTTTGTAAGAACTAGCCTTGAATATGCTACTTTTACTTGGTCTCCACATTATTAAGTGTATATCGAGTAGTTGAAGAGAGTTCAAAATAGGTTTCTATGCTATTGTGAATTCAGAAGTGGTATATCTCATGAGCAGGGGTAAGTACGAAGTGATATTGCACAAACTAAAATTAAATTCTCTTAAAACAAGACGAGGCAAGCTAAGTGTAAGGTTTGGTTTATTCGTAGAATTCTAAAAAAGGCACTGTGTAACAAAGTCAAGTTTCATACGCACTGCTCGAAGCGCACTACAGAGTCTCCCTTTTTAAACGAGTCTCCCTATTTCATGTGGTATTATATAAAGTTGGAAGTTCAGATTACCAATACTGTATTATAAATATAATTATATTATTCATAACTTTTATTTTCATTAAAGTTTAATACTCTTCCTATTTTAGTTAATATTGTTTTACCAAATCTGCTACAATAGATTTAATTATAGTGAATTGATTAGTTATAATCAGTGCTGGACTGGTCCAGCGGAGTACCGGGAATTTCCCGGTGGCCTGTTTGCTGAAAATTTAAAATGGCCCGTGGCCTGATAGCAAAAACTGGAATTCGTTGTCGTATTCGTTTATTACCTATTGTGGCATTTTGATGTATTTATCTGGTTTATGAGCTTTTTCAAAAAAAATTTATATAAAAATGGAGATACATTCAGTTTTTGGATAATTAACATGATTAGGGTCATCATCATGATTAGGGAATAACACGTTAAATATTTTTTATTAGATGTTAGGAGTACGTTTGCTTTACATTGTAATGTTTGTAGATTTTGAATGAGATTTACAAAACTAAAGAATTTTACAAATAAATCTACAATATAATCTTTTACGAGTAACCTATACCTTTCCGAATGTAATATAACTTACGAATGTAATATAACAACTTGCCGTTAAACATACTTACGTATATAAGCATCTATAAACTGCTGAGGTAGTTCGATATTTTCCAAGTTACGCTCAAGTGTACTGATAAACTTCTTCAAACGGTTCCCATAGTTTTCCAAAACTTTTGGACCAAATTTCTCCAGAAGATTGAAGTTTTCATTCCAAAAATACGGAAGTTTCTCTGTTAGTATATGATCCCTTAGCTTTTTCAACATCTAAAATAAAAATTTTCAATGTAATTATTTACAGATAATTCACTTACAGAGAAGTATTATCCTTCGTGTACTTATTAAATTATAGTTGTTATATTGATGTCGTCTAGTACACATTTGGCCTAACTTGTCACATTGGCACCCAATTATGTGAACTTTAATTTTGCAATTTCAATAAATTAACGCACGACGAGTGCTCGTTTCGGAGTTGCCGCTCCTCGGCAGGAACGTGTAAGTATCAACTTTTTTTCAACGAACTGACATTAAGCCACAAGCAATATCCTCAAAATGAGGTGTAGTTTTGACATTGTATCGTTGGTAAATTAGAAAGAGCATATAGATGGAAATGGCTTGACTTGCCAATTATTAAAGATAATTTGATTATTATCCATAGTGTACGTATTAAATAATAGTTGTTATATTGATGTCACTAGTACACATTTGTTCACCTAACTTGCACATTTGTTCACATTGGCCTAACTTGGCACTCAATTATGTGAACTTTAATTATACAATTTCAATAAACTAACGTACGACAGGCGCTCGTTTCGGAATTATTGCTCCTGACGAGGAGCAATAATTCTGAGTGAGTACAAAAGTTTTTCGTGTAAGTACATACTTTTTCAACGAATTGACATTAAGCCACAGGCACTATCCTCATAATGATGTGTATTTTTGGCATTCTACCATTAGTAAATTAGAAAAAGCACTTTGACGGAAATTGCATGACTTGCCAATTATTACAGATAAATTGATTACGATCTATCGGTAATTTGATTACATGTATTAGACATTAATATAACAACTATTATTTAATAAGTAAACGATGGATAATAATTAAATTATCTTTAATAATTGGCAAGTAAAGTTATTTCCATCAAAATGCTCTTTCTAATTTACTAACGTTACAATGTCAAAAATACACTTCATTATGAGGATAGTGCCTGTGGTTTAATGTCAGGTCGTTGAAAAAAATTATACTTACACGTACCTCATGAGGAGCAATAACTCCGAAACGAGCGCTCATCGTGCGTTAGTTTAGTGAAGTTGCAAAATTAAAGTTCAGACAATTAAGTGCCAAGTTAGGCCAATATGAACAAATGTGCCAAGGTAGGCCAAAATGTGTACTAGACGACAGTAGAACAACTATTAATAATTTACTGATTCATAATAATCTGCTCAATATTATTTGGAAAATGATGAAGATTATAATGGTTTACTGTTTAATATGGAAGTTCGTTGGTTACTTAAAAGTGCATGTTTTGATCGAATTCCTGGAAAGTAAAGACAATGATTTGTGGTTTAATTTAATCCATTAAAAAAATGACATGATTAATTTTCCAAATTTAACGAAACTATTTTGAAGATGATGAATTTAATTTAATTAAAGCTAAGAGTATAACATATGTCGTACATGATTTGTTGCAAAAATTTTGCTATATAAACCAAACTAGGGACGAACTTAATTTTGAACTGAGGCAAAGATTTGAAAACATTCTTCACATCGTTATCCCCGATTGTTAGATCATTTTTCAAATCTGCCTACAAACTCAGATAAATCCAGATATTTGAATTTTTTATTACAAAATTTTAAAAAATAATATCCTGGATTATTCAATCTATGGAAGCTGTACAGAAGCTTTCTTTTTAGTAGAACGTGAATTTGGTGCAGTTATGAGCCTCAATGGGAAAAAAATCGACTAGAAATTAGTGCTCTTGGAGACTTAAGAATGTTATTCACAAACATAGAGCCGAACATAAATGATCTCATATCATCCCATCAGCTTCGCTTATCTGATTAAATGTTTTTGTATTTCAAAACAATACTAATTTCAATTAAAACTACATTAAATATCAAAATGTTTTGTTTGTATTTTATTATTAAATCACCATTCAAGATATCAAAGCTTTTGTAATTTTTATATTATGCACTGGTATTATCACCAATGGTCTAGAAGATCAAAACGTGTTTTCCGCAAATGAAAGGGATCTAAAAAGACCGTTATCGAGCACCAGAATAATCACATTTGTTGAATGTAATAAAATTTTAAAGGCCGCCTCAAAATAAACGTAATTGGAAGCTTAACCCCACCGTTCTTCTGTTCTCGGGAGTCGCTTTTGAAAAACTAACCATTCTTATTCAAGTCTCTTAAAGTAAGTATCTCCTCTTACGACACTTTGAAAGGTATCAATATTATTGTTAATTTAAAATTAGTTACTTAATTCATGAATTTTCCAAATTACAACATAGTATTTACTAATTTTGTTTAAATTAATACGTAGTACTTAGAATTGTAGTTAAATCCCCTTTTATAAATTCGCAGAACATGTCCGATTTTAAACCTGCGAAATTCAAAACTCCTCCCCTCCAACGCTTGAATCAACTCTACGGAATGTTACAGTTCACTTCCTCTACCACAACCAGTTTTCTTAAAATGTGGCCTTAACAACTAGCGATTCTAATATGGCAAATAAAAGATAATATAACAGTGCATACTTACATCCATATATATCAGTGACTGACTTTTGTTCCAGTAAACATTGTTATCATATCTATTATAAACTTCCCATAAAAATATAGTTTTGATAAAGTAACTACTAATTTCTTTCATGTGAAATTCGTCCCGTAGTTTCTAAAATAGTATTAATACAATCAAAATACATGTGGATATTAATAAAACTTTTATATCTTTTCATTTTGTCTTTAATTTTTATTTACTAATGCCCCTTAAGAAAGCATAGAGCAATCGTGTCGGAGATTTCCTGGAGGTCTTCGATATAATCCGGAATGGTGGATGAGGAAACAACCTTTGAGGCGACGTTCGACGTCACTTTTAAACTTTCCAAAACCTAAGTATAAGCAACCTGGAAAACGACCTAGAAGTCTCAGACCTCAACAAAGAGTTGACAAGAATTACAGATGTTCGAAACGTGGAAGCAGATATAGAAAAACAAGCATATATGGAAAAACAAGAAATCATGTCATGTCTAAGCCTAAAAAGTGGTTATGAAGAAGCTGGAACGGAAATTATAAACATAAAGACAACAGGTAGAGGCAGTAAGATAATCCGAGCCAGCAGGCCCAAAATCTTTGCTGAACGCCTTCTTCAGTTGGGTTAAATTAAGCTAGGATGGTCAATATGCCCCATTAGAGCAATAGGAGACTATATTATCCGATGCTATATCGAATACGGACACATGGCTAATATATATAATGGCCCGAACAGGATCGCGCTTCTACTTGAGGTGCGCTGCACCAGGATATATAGCAAAAAATTGCGAAGCTGCAGCAGAAAGATGTCTACTATGTGTTCCGGCAAAAATAAAATCTTTTAACATTTCTAATTATGTCAACAACTAGAATACAGAACACTAATTTCATGAACATCTATATATCTCCAAACGCAGCATACGATGTTTTCCGTAAGACACTCGAAGACATTGAACAGACAATAAGAAAAACTAAATGCGAAATTGTCCTAACGGGCGACTTTAACGCAAAATATGTTGCTTGGAGCTCATCCACTTCCGACATCAGGGGCACAGATCTCCTAGAAATTGTAATTCGTTTGAAAGGCAGTACACACGATAAAAACCGCAACCACAGAAAACCAAAGGCTGGGCTATCCGCCAGCTAAATAGAAAGGCATTCGAGATTGAGATAAGCCTACAGGAGCGGTTAGTCACATAGAGGTGTAACACATAGAGGAGGAAATTGACGATTATGCTGCACGAATAACTGAAGCTCTATGTACGTCCTGTGATAGATCCATGTCACGATGTAGAGAAAGGAAAAGCGTGAGGCCGGTTTACTGCTGAACACTCAAGATAGGTGACTTAAAGTGTAACTGCATGCGAGCACGGAGCTAACTTCAGAGATAATTAAGGAAAGATCCCTTGGCAGCAGCCTGCGATAAATTGCGCTATGAGGCTAAAGAAGCCAAGAAACTGCTAAGGCTAATACGGGACAGTTAGCGGAACAACTGGAAGGAGCTCATAGACATAATAGCAGCAGACCCCGTGGGGTCACCATATAGGATAATCGGCAAAAGGCAAAAAATACGAAAACCTGCGCTAGAAGCCTAAAAATACGAATACCTGCACTACAAACCCTAGAAGTAGAGAAGATAGGGCAACAACTTATTCCCTAAGCACGACGAACTCCAGGAGGAAATAGCAAATTCAAGCAAAGAGCCTACTACCGAAACAGAGAATAAGATTAAGCAGCGGGATCGGACGGGATTGCAACCGAAATCGCTAGAATAACACCAGCCTGCGCACCTACGATGTTATTAAACCTGTACGGTAGATGCTTCACCGAAGGGAGAATACCAGACATCTGTAAAGTTGCGCAGCTAGTTCTTATCGGAAATCAGAAAGTAGGGGAAATTATAGCAAGATCGTTTAGGCCCATATGTGTACTCACAACCATAGGCAAAATATTAGAACTATCTTGATCGAAAGGATATTAGTCACTTTGGAAACTCTTGGAGGGGTCAGCAGCAGACAATTTGGCTTTTGGAAAGGTAAATTGACGCGCTACTTAAACCTAAACTACGCGAAATAGCCGAAAGCTCAATCAAGGAACCACGAAAACGCACAATGTGTGCGCCGCCATAATGCTAGATGTAAGCAACGCTTTTAACTCTGCGTCCTGGAGGTGTATTTTGGAATCACTGCGGCTCAAGAATTTCCCCAAATATCTGCAGAAAATAGTACGAGACTATTTCAGACACAGATACCTCGTGTACGATGCTAATGGAAAACGAACCAAGATTAAACTATCAAGCGGTGTTCCACAAGAGTTAGTCATTGGACCCACCTTGTGGAACATCATGTATGATAGACTACTCGAAATAAGATTACCACCTGGAGCGACTATTATAGGATTTGCAGATGATGTTGCTGTGATCGTTAACGCAAAAGTCAACCCAACTAGAGAACATAGCCGACAAGTGTCTTAAAATAGTAAGTGGATGGATGAAAGCAAACTCATTATGTCTGGCACAGGAGAAAAACGAAGCCATTTTGTTCAATCCTGCGTTTCATGAAGGCATGGCGAACTAAATTTCTGAGTTACCCAGTGCTTGACTGACCACAGGTGTTTTGATTCATTTCTAGCCCGTATTGGAAAGCTTGAGCCCCCTGAATGCGAACATTGAGAACAAACAAACGACGACGCCGACCACACTCTATTCGTTTGAAGCGCCTGGGAGTAGGAGCCCAGATTCGTTTGCAGCGCCTGTGCGTAGGAAACTCCAAAGGAAAATAAACTCCTCTAACGTAATTTCAATCATGTTAGAAGAAGCACCAGACAAATGGCAGCTAATCTCCAACTTCATAGCGGACATAATGAAAAGGAAGAGGAAATTGATCTAAGAAGAAGACGAGTTTAAATAAATTCTAAATAGCTAAACTGAAGGAGGTCCAAGAGCCATTCGGACTCAAGATAAATAGGAGGGCAGGTGGTTTGAACCCCTAATCCACCAAGTAATTGGGATGGAACAGTGGAATACGACAAGATACCTGAACGGAGGCCGCCATGAGTAAATGTGTAAACGGGGCCGTGGTAACTTCCGGTGACGTATGGGTCACTTGTGATGAGCGTTCTCATCCAACACCACAAAAAGGACCTAAGTATATTGTAGGCTAACTGTTTGTTTTCTTGTATGCGTCTAAGTGGATATTTAGATTGAAGTGCTTTAATCCGGTCACTAATCGGAGTGGAGTGCAAGGCTCATACAGATTAGTGCTTAGAAAATAATAATGGAATTTATGTGTTTTTCTAAAAATCACACACTCATAATTGCTCTAAAATCGATAATAATTGCTTTATGATAGCTTTAATGTCATGGCCTCTAAAATGCACGTGATGCTAATTTCAGCAAGAGTGTAAAATTAGGTTGCTTTGTTTTTTTACTCTAGCTAAAGTGCGATCTAAATAATTTTTCAAATTGAAAGTTCTAAAACTTATGCCCAGATACCAATCTCATCCTGAATTGGGATGGTTTCTTCCCATAGATCTAATCGGATTTTAGATAGGTTCCTAATATTTGTTTCGTGTAAATGTTACTAAAAAAGCTTCAGTTTTTGCGAGATTTTTTTGTAATTCGCCATTATTTGCCCAGTCAGAAAATCTGTTCATAAAACATGAATGCATGGATAAAATAGGTTAGGACTGTGTTTCGAATTCGTTGAAAAGGAGACTCTTAGACAAATACGTCACCATGGACATTTGAGCAATGGCTACCGAAATCTAGGACGCTTGCGTTGAAATCGCCCATTATTATGGACTTTGAGAAACTATGAGTCAAAAAGTTCTTCCGGAATAATTTTTGACGGGGGGATTATAGTACGAAAGCTGTTTATAAAGTAGAAATTCGCAGAAAAGGGAGTAGAGTGCGAACGGATTGTCAGAATAATGCCTCTGCCATTAGGCATAGAATTACTGCGCTATTAGATAATAGTTTTGGTGTTTAATATCTTTCTTTGTTTCGTTAATGGAGAGGATTTGTACGTTATAGGATGTGAAAAGATTCTTGATGTAAGCTAGGAATAAAATGAAATTATTTCTAGCCTCTTAATATGACACGCGACTCTTGAAAAAAAACTGGAATGCACAATGCAGGCACCGAATAATACAAGTTTTATTTGGTATTAGCATCCGGAGGTAGTCGGAGTAATCAAAGTTACAAGATACAAACATATTGGACTGGTAAGCCTGAAAAGATCAGGTAAAGTACAACACTACAAAACAAGTGTTTATTTAACATAAACAGCTTTTGGCCTACGATAATAATAATTACACAAAGAAATCAAAGTATTACTCTATGTCAGTGATTCCCAAAGTGGGCGCTACCGCCCCCTGAGAGGCGCTGCAGGAAACCAGGGGGGGGGGGGGCGGTGAAAGCATAAAAGAAAAAAGAAAATAATTAGAAAAAT
>WYDF02042985.1:0-12385 GCA_009867245.2 Adranes taylori | reverse complement strand
TCACTTATACAAATACAATGATGTTCTGTAAAAAGGAGGGTGCTGAGGAAGCTTAATACCTTATAGCAGAAATGGCCGTCCACCCAAAATGTTCATCGGAATTTTTTCTACCTTTGTGGTCTCTCATATATGATTCGTCATTTTCGATGATTACCTGCTTATAAAAAAACAACTATTTTAATTAATTTGTGGTTGTGGAGGCAACGATATCTAAAACAATCCCCAATTTGTCAACTGATTAGTATATAAATTGCAAGCATAATGATAATTTTGGAATTCTTTGGTCTTTACAGGGTTTGTTCTAATTGTATTAGCTTTTTTCAGCAAAAAGAATAATGTCCATGTATGGTGAACTGAACCTTACGTATGATCGACTGACTGACTGACTGAAGGGGACTGACTATAAGTAGATCGGTAAATAGGAGTTGTTTCACTTATTACGTACAGAGAGTTATTATAACGCTCCCCCAACTAAGAAATGATATCAAATATGGTGTCAGGTGTTAAAAATGCTAAACACATAAGTATAAAACAAATATAAAACGAAAGAGGTGACAAATAAAACTAATAAATGAAAAATCGTGCATGCAAATTCGAGACAGAAAGGGCGTCACTGAAAAAAATATACAAACATGGCTTTCGAGATGGAAAGCCCGAAAAATCTACTCGAATATTTATTCCTATAAATATTCGAATAAATATTCGAATATTTATAGGAATATTCGAGTTTTTTCCTATAAAGTTTCTACTATTGTCCAAGAATTATAGTGGATTTATATCTTGACTTCCAGTTACCATTGTAACCAATGGAGAGTAATCAATGTCACCAATTTTTAAGATATCAGGGGCTATATTTTTGGAACCATTAAAGTTGGACACGTCATGTGTGCTATCATTTTAAAGAGAATCTCAAGGGATATCCACATTTTTAAAAACATAAGTTTTTTAATTTCTTTTATTGTTCAAAATCGGTTCAGTTAATTGAATTGTTTACATTGGCAAAATAGAGGTCCCTTAATGTTACATCTGTTCCCTAAGTTTCATTTGTTCAACTTTCATAGGAGCCGAAATATTTAATGCCGAAGTTTTGATACAAGAAATTTATAAGAATTAAAGGAAGAGTTTAGGAGATTGGTATCAGTGAATCAAAGATTATGAACCTTACAGATCTGTTACAGAAAAAGATAGTACAAAGTTACTAAAAACTTTACAAAAAAGTGAAAAAGATTTTGCAACATATGAAGAAATAAAAGATTTTTTTAAAAGTTATTACGAAGGGATTTGGAATCGTATCTTTGAGAATGATAAATTTCATAAGAGAAACCAGAAAGATGGTGAGTCAGCAGAATATATAAGCATACTTTTAGAGTTGATAAGAAGCTGCAAATACAAAAACATGGAAGGATGAAATTTTGTGCGACCGATTAATCGCTAGTATTAGAAATCAAAAACTCTCATAGGAACTACAAATGAATTCTACACAGGCCTTGAATAAGGCCATTACTAAGATAAAGATTGTTAAAAGAATAAAAAGCGAAAAGAAGGAGCGAATAAATCAAGAAAGTGCTATTCATAGGATAAGCAAAAACTCAAAGAAATAATCCATCAGACAGGAAATAAAAATGAAAAAAAATATTTCAAAACTCCAATATGTTTTAAACATTATCAAAGCTGACTATAGATTCGACGAAACAATCTCGTCATTATCAAAGGATATAAACTATCAAACAACCAATGTAAGGTCTTAATAACTTTATATTATACTAGCGGACCCGGCACACATTGTTTTGCACTCCACCTGGGTCCCCATATTTGCCTACGGGCGGTCTACGGCCGCGTCAGGTGCGCTCAGCTCTGCTGTCCGCATTGCCGTTCTTCTGTCTAATTGCCGCGGCATGATCTGACTGCGACATGATCTGATTGTCGCGGTTTTGTGCCGCGGCAATCACATAGCCTGTCGCGGCTTTGTCGCAGCCAGCATCATACTCTAATTGCCGCGGCATCGACATGGTCTAATTGTCGCGGCTTTGCCGCAGCCAGCGAGGTGGCTTAATTGCCGCGACCAGCGACATGCCCTAATTGACGCAGCTTTGCCGCGGCCAGCATCATACTCTAATTGTCGCGGCATCGACATGGTCTAATTGTCGCGGCTTTGCCGCAGCTAGCGACACGGTACAATTCTCGCGGCTCGTCCGCGGTCAGGGTCATGGTCTAATTGTCGCGGCTACGCCGCGGCCAGCGAGATGGTCTAATTTCTGAAGCTTAATGAAGCTTATGAAATATGGTTGTGGCTCTTTAAATTTTCTTTTTTACGAATATTTGAAACAATTTTATATTTTAATAATTTACATGTTCAAATTTTTTATACGTCAAAAATTACGTTTAAAAAAATTGATTAATTAAAAAAATTACTTAAAAAATATAGTAACAAATATTATCCATTTTTCCTATTTTAAAAATTATATTCTTTAAAAAATTTAATATATGTATTTGAAATTTTTATACTCCAAAATTTGTTTTAAAAAAATTTATATTTAAAAAAATGTATTCAAAAAATGCAAATTTTCTATTGTATGAAGAATTGTAAAATATTTGAATTATAAAAGAAATGTAAACTAGAAAAATAAAGTTATGAAATATGGCTGTTGCTCTGTTAATTTTACGAATGGGACTCCGAAATTCATTTGGGTTAGGCATGCCTCTTAGAGGATGGCCTTATAGAAAATCCGACTCTCAGTTGTTGGTCAACAACTGAGAGTCTTCATGGTCAACCCGAAATTTTAAAATTAACATGTTAGTAGATATTATAGGAAAAATCTACAATACATTAGTAATAACAAAAACACTCATTATGCTATCAAAACACTTACAACTTGGTTTTATAGTCGTATTCATAGCGCGCGTTTATTAGATGATTCTCTATCTATCAGATCTACGTAGATGTTGTTATTGTAAAACGAGAGTCTGTAGCAAGACAGAGGATCATATGAGAAATTAAATGCAAAAATGGTTTGAGTAGTTAGAACGTTACTGGTCAGATGATATCATCTTTATTGAAATGATTTATTCATAAATATAAAGCAAATCTTTAAAAAGATATTACACTAACTCCAAGGACATTATTAAACTATAATAGATGATATCTTGACGTTTTACATATTCATACAGATTGTTCATTAGTGTATGAATTGATTATTATTAAAATTAATTTCAGTTCCTGGTTATCGAATTCATTTTCTTCTTTACTAGTTGATCATAAAAAATATATGTATCTGTATTGAGTATAAAAAAATTAATAAAATCCATAAGAGTGTCGTAAACTAGTTAAGAACAAATGATTAGACCAGGACTTTCGAACCAGTACGGCACGGCACCGGCACGGCAGTACGGCACGGCACGCCTCTCTTAGGAAGCATACTGAGATATGTTCAGACAGCTCTCAGATTTCGTTCGCCATCGGCCGCGACGTATCTACAATCGTAAGTTAGGTGAGAGGGTAGAGGGAACATGAAAATCTATAATCATAACTTGGGGAGACTTGAAGCAAAAAAGATTGAGATTAGACGGTAGACAAGTAATATTATCCATTTGTATAACTATACCCATTGCTGCAAAATGAAGTTTTCTACCTCTTCTACCAACTCTTGTATACCACTGGACGTTCAACCACAACAACATCTCTTCCAACATTATTCAACATTATTTCCTTCTTCCTCCACTTTATCTCCTTCCTCCTTGTCCTCCTATCTAGTCGCTGAGAGTTGGCCTTCCGATATGTCAATCTAAGAATTGATTTTGGTACGAAGTGGCATTAGTGATGTTCTTCTATCAGTATCAGGGGATAAGTGTAGCTCTTCTAATGTGAACTTGTTGTTGACCACTAACAATGGTTCCACTTTAATTAAGCCCAAGTTGCAGCTGTATATTTTTTAGGTTCGTTCGATACTTTCGAGAATAGAATCCATGTTGTACAGCGTAAGGTTTTTCTCTTTGACGTTTCATTTAAAAAGAGAAAATTATCTATGCTGAAACTGCAAGGAACTGAAGATTCAAAGTAGCAAGCAAATATATGTCTGTTCTATATTCGTATAACTACAAAATTTTCTTCAAAAGTGTCTTTATCTTAAAAATAATTTATTGCAGATAATGTACAAATATCATAAAATAATATAGAATAGTTTCAAACAAAATATAGTAGGTATTAAAATAATATTAATCTACGTTGGAAATATTCAAGTGCGTATTTAACGTAGTAGGACCAAAAACTGCATACAATATAAAATACTAATCATAATATAATTTAAATTTCATCTACAATAATGTTAAAAACGTTTGAAAATTATCAAGTGCGTACTAACGTACTACGATTAATTCAAACGTGTATCAGACAAATGATATTTGAACTACTTATCCGGGTAGTTACGTACTTGAAATTTATTTACCATTTATTTAATGGTTGACTATCATCAGGATCTAAGTATAGTCTCGATGTTAAATTATATGTAAAACATTTTAATATGTTATAACTTATCAATCAATCAGATGGGTGGGAATATATCATAAAATTGTAAATATGGAAGGAAGGAAATTTGTCGAATGAGTGAAGGAGGAAATATGTTAATTGGAAATGGTAGCATGACCGTTCATTAAAATGGGGGCAATACATATAGATGACATGGAGTGGGATTTAGTTGTGGACTCTCTGGTGATTGACAAAAGGGCGAGAACATGGGTAGCATTTATGAGAATAAAGATTAGAGTGGAGTTTGATCATTTCCCTGTAGAGACAAGATGGTTATTTGATACGGAAATAGAGGTGAAAGGAGGGATAAGGTGAAAGAGAGTTTAAGGGAGATTTGATTGGGAGAGACTGAAGAAAATGGATGAAGTGACAAAATGATAAGGAATAATTTAAGAGAAAAAGAAAAGAAAGATGGAAGAAGTGAATGAGAAAAAAGATAAGTTTAAGAATAGATGTAAGTTATACAATAGAAAATGGAAAATGGCTAACAGGAATTTTACGGAAGAATTCATGATGATAAGGAAAGGAGAAGAGTCATAGAAGGAATACAAAGTAGCAAAAGCGAAATGGAGAGAAGAAAGAAACAAATGCGTAGAAAACAAAAAGGAGGAAGAAAGGTAAGTTGAAAACTGACGGTAAAATATGGAAATATTTAAGGTCTAAGGACAGGTCCTAAAAGTGACATTGCAGATGATCTGAACCTAAAGTTTATTCCCAATTAATGGTACAAATAGAGCGACTACTGTAATAACTTTTTTTCAAGAAAATACCAGCGCAATTCGTGAGCATCCTATTTTTCCCATACGCATGCAAACATAGACTGTTTAACTGAGTCAGACACAAACACTTTAACCTATTAAAAAAATACAGGACTTTGATTCAGGTAATCAGGGGTCATTCGGTGTAAGAAAAATGCTGCTGGAGATATTTTTCTGGACACTGTTTTGCTGGAAAATAAAGTCTTGTACCGCTTCAACCAACTCTTCTATACCACTCGACGATCAACCACAGCAACATCATTTCCAAAATCATTCAATATTATTTCCTTCTTGCTTCACTTCATCGCCTTCCTCCTCGTCCTCTTATCTAGTCGCAGAGGTTTGATTCTGAGGTTTGATCGCTGAGGCGTTGATTTTGATAGGAAGGAAAATTTATGATGTCCTTCTATCATTATGAGGGGACATGAGCATTGTTAAGCAGAAGCAGAAGTTGAAGCTTTATATTTTTTGGGCTGGTTCGATGCTTTTGATATTAGAATCCATGTTGTACAACGTTAGAGTTTTCTTTTTGACATTCAATTAAAAAGAGATAGTTGTTCATGTTGAAATTGCAATGAATTGTACATTCAAAGTGGCCAACAAATATAAGCCTGCTCCATCTTCGTACAACTGCAAAATTTTCTCCGAATTTTTCTAGCACAAATAAGGGTCCAATATTTAAAAAAGATTTATTTCAGATAAAGTACAAATATCATAAAATAATATATAGAGTAGAAATTAAATTAATTTCAAACAAAATATAGTATGAATTAAAATAATATTAAAGTACATTGCAAAGGTTCAGTGCGTATGTAATGTAGAACAATAAAAAATTGCTTACGATATAAAATACTAATCATAATATAATTTAAAATTCATTTACAATAATATTTCAAAAAACATTTGAAAAGATTCAAGTGCGTAGTAACTTACTGCGATTAATTTTAACGCGAATCAGAAAAACTACATTTGAACTACTTATCCGGCTTGTTACGCATTTGTCATTAATCTAGCATTTATTTAATGGTTGACTATCGTTAGAATCTATATATGCTTTAGAAAGAGAGAATAGGGTGAAAGAGAATTTAAGGGAGATTTATTAGGAAAGAATGAAGAATAATTTAAGAGAAAAGGAGAGTTGGAAGAAGTGAAGGAAAAAAGAAAAAAGATAAGTTATATAATAGAAATCGGGAAAAGGCTGAAATGAAGGTTACGAAAGAATTAAGAATGGTAAGGAAGGGAGAAAAGTTCTGGAAGAGACTGGGTGTCAAAAACGAAATGGACAGAAGAAAGAAATAGATGCGTAGAAAGCAAAAAGGAGGAAGAAAGAGAAGTTAGTAATAAGTTGAAAACTGAAGGTAAAATATGGAAATATTTATGGTATAAGTGGAGATCCTAAAAGTGATATTGAAGCTGATCTAGGATATTGGGAAAAACTGCGTAGGAAAGAGTTGGGTGATAGTGAGCATGAGGAAGTAAGCAAAAATGAAGTGGGGAAAAATACAATGGAAATGGAAAATAGAGGATCTAGATTTGTGGTAGAATTTGGATGAGAATGGGATAGCAGCCTTGACACGAGATATAAAAATAGATTGGAAGGGAAAAGAAATTATTCATGAGGAATGGAAGCAGGGAAAAAATGTGTCGGTGTATAAAAGAGGGCAAAGAATGGATGCGGACAGCTATAGAGGGACGACGATTATGAATAGGATTCATCGACTTTATGCAGGAAAAAATGAATAAGAAGTCAGGAAAAGAAATGATGGAAAAAAGAGTGTTATCCATAACGCAAGAAAATATTTAGAAAGGGAATGAGCACCGCATACAATATATTTGATGTAATTGCAAAACTTAATTACAATAATAATATAAACATATCTATCACATAACAATTTCACGTGTAAATTAATGACTTAATAATAAATTGGTACATAATTACATCAAACTTGTTGATAGTAAACTATTTCTTGCTATCGGAAATTATGTTTTAAATCGTAATAAATATCAAATTATAAGCGCTGTAATTTATAACTAGTCAGGATTTAATTACCATAAACAACTGTATAAACAAACTGGACATATATAAAGACTGGAAAGCGAAAAAGCACTTAAAAATTGAACCAAACAAACAAAATTAGATTCACATACTTATATTACTAGTTGGCATACGGTCTCGGAATTCAAAAGATTGTTAAAGTTTTCGAATAAAGTATTTTTTAAATGTAAATATATTTTTGCCATGTAAAAGACATTTCGATGAAGTCCACAATTTTATGCGGCAATATGTATATATAAATCTAGGCGTAGTGTACTTTTGCAATAAAATAGTTCAAGCCATTTTACCATCAGAGCCATTTGGATCAGAGCTTGTAAAGAAACCAAAGACTAAGTCGCCAGTAAAAAGAGGATCTACTCTTTTTATTTAATTGTATTCAGTTAAACAGAGTCATGTTTGCACATATACCGTGATCTGAAGATCACTGTGTATTTGTGTATTTCTGACATACCATTGTGCTTATTCGATTTGACGGAGTATCTTATTTGGCGATTGTTACATTTTCTGATCATTTGACTTGGTTGCAAAACTTCAGGTTTATTTATTTTCGAGGGTGATTACGAAGTAATTTGCTTTGTCTGTCGCCAAATATGTTTACGTGGCCTATCGGCACTAATTTACGTTTGCGATGCTTCTGTTTTGGCTGTGCGCATTTCAAGCCTCTATTTCCTGAACCATTTTTTTATGTGCTAGTGCAAATTGTTGGAATTTGGATCTAACTAGTTTGGCATTGATTCAACTGGTGAAGACGGATGTGCGATCTGCATATATGACCAGTTCTCTCGCTGCTCTGTTGGGTACGTGGTTCATAAGAATGTTAAATACCGTAAGTACGATGATTGATCCTTGAGGAATACCAGACTCAGTAATCCTGCTCATTCATTTACTTCTGTTTACTGTAGCACAAAATATACGATGGTGTAGATAGGATTGAATTATCCAGCATAACTCTATGGGTACTCATTTCTGGATTAGTTTAAATAGAAGGCCATTGTGCCATTGTGCAGAATGCGTTTGAGATATTAACGCACACAACCTTTTACAAGTCCTTTCGCGGTCTTCAAAGTGACGACTCAAACAATGCCATCACTACCCGAATGCAATAGGTGACGCGCGCAAGAAATCTATATAACGGTTTAGTGAGTTCATCGGAAATGAAGACGAGGCATCCAACAACAACAGCAGGCGTTGAAATCTTCCATTTTTGGCGCTTTTGTAACTCACAGATGCAGTCTCGTACGGACGCTTCCAAAAGTGTAGACGCAAGAGTTGCAAATATTGATAAATATCCAACGTCATCTCTGGCTACATCTCTGTCTGAACTTCGACGTGGCGGAACGACCTAGTAGGAAATGGGCAGGAGTTAATACTTGTAAATCATTTGAACTGGAGGAAAAAGAGTGCAATGGACGTGAGTTGATTATCGCTTCAATTTGAATCAACGGAGTGCTCAAATTTGCTACTCTATATTTGAACCGAAGATGCTTTTTGCACGATGCTTTTGGTAGGTACTTAATACGTACTGTTTACACTCTTGTAAAAATAGTATGCATAAATAACTGCAAGTTGATAAGAAACGACGACTCAGGTAGATAGATGCGATTGGATTGTTCCATAGTTTGAAGATTAATACAATGAGATAAGTTCATATCAGGGGCGTATCAAGAAATGGTTTTTGGTTATCGCACGAAATTTACGTCATGCCGATAATTTTGTCCACCTTGTCATATTCCATAATGAGTTGTCGGCACGTTTAAGAATTTGAATTTTTCTTCCCATTGTTCTTTGGCAACCATATGTATAGCTTCCTTGACAATTTTCTTGAGTCTTGAGTCTGTTTTCATTTATTAATCGTTTAATATCTTCTGACAATTAAGTATTGTGTATAATACTTCCTTTCTTGAAGTTGTAGTGGCTGCGTTAGATGCACTCTGAATTGCGTTTATCAGTTCTTGTGCGGCTTCATCTATTTTATCCTTGGCGATCATTATTTTGTCGGCTTGTCCATCCGGATTTCCAATTTTTATCAAGATCGGGTTGTGATCTAAAAACCGCACATATCGGACCCCGCAACGATGGGCACTTAATGGATTAGTTCTATAGAGCCTAGAACAGCAATGTTTCTCTTCACAGCAAAATTTTCGAGGTTTCTGCAGTTAGTGTTATATCTTCGACTATTGCAATTCAGACTGTTGAAATAAGGGCGCCTACCTGGATACAAGTGATTTCAATTAGAGTAAGTTGCGCTATAAATATTTCGTTAAGTCAAAATATTAAGTCGCTTGTTACAAAAGGACTTACTATTATTATTTATTTGCGTTCAGTTAAATGTTTGCTATAAAAAAATTATTTTCCTACAACAACAAAAAATGATACACTGCAAAAAAACTTAAACAAATAAAAAAACGGCACGTTTAAACAAAAAATAAACATTTACAATGCAGTAAAAATCAACAAATATGATTATAAAAAACCGCGCTCGCAGAGATAATGTGAAATACCAACATAGAAAACCATGTTGAAGTAAATTCCATTGGCGATTTAAGAATTTTTATATGACCCATAAATAACCTGATACACATATGTATGTTTTAGAGTGAATCATGACAAGAGATATTATTCAGAACTAGTACCTCCAAAAAAAATTTTTTTTACTGTTGTTATTTATTACAGTCATTTATCTATAGTTGTCAAACAATATAGATTATTTTGCTTTTAATATAAAATGTGATCAAACAACAAGGATGGATATAATTGGAAATAAAAGATCGTTATAAAACGCATGACCAACCCACGGCCCGTATATGGCTTACGGTATTATAATGGTAATTGTTTTATGGCACATCAACTCTTGACTGCTAAATTGTTCTGGCCAGGAAACAGCTTAGGAATGGCCATACCTGATGTTAAAGAAAGAGTCACTAAAATCGTACCACATAAGCTAATTTTCAAAAAAATATCCAACCTCTTTTTTGGCTGCATGTCTGCCCGAACTTCGACGATCGACTTGGCGGAACGACCTAATAGGAAATGGGTAAGAGTTAGTACTTCTAAATCATTTGGACTAGAGAACAAAGGATGCAATGGACGGTAATCTCTATCGCTTCAATTTTCATAAGGTATAAAACGCCACTCTATACTTGAACCGAAGATGCTTTTTGCACGATGCTTTAGGCAGGTACATAATATGTACTGTTTAAACTCTTATATAATTGGTATGCATAAATAACTGCAAGTTGATGACAAGGACAACTCAGGTAGATAGATGCGCTTAGATTTTTCCATACTTTGAAGATTATTACAATGAGATAAGTTCATACCAGGGGCAGATGATAATTCATGCCAGGGGCATATGAAAATATTTTTCTGTTTTCTACTCATTTTGGTTTTAATTTTAAGATACAATTTTCTTGGTGACTATATTTCTGGTGATTCCCCTACATGCTTCGCGTGCCGTAAGTTACTTACATACCTATCTCCAGCTGCGTGCCAAATTAGTTTCATTAAAATATTGCATCACTATGACCAAACTTCCGAAATAGCTTGTTATTTTAAGTCGATTTCTTTTCAAAATGTAGTTACCGCAAAATATAGTAAATGCGACCCGATAGGAAAGCGATGCGAATAGTATACAATTTTCAAATGCATTTTTCATTATATGTTTTTGTCGATACGGAAATCTACGGAGCGAATGCAGGTAACACAGCAAAAAAGTCCATTTTCTGTGCTTTAGCCGTCTTCAAGGTGATGACTCGAACAATACCATCACTACCTGCATGCAATTGGCGACGCACGTGAAAAGTCTACATAACACAGATTAATGAGTCTACAGATTAATGTCTACAGATTTATGAGTTTATCGGAAATGAAGACGAGAGTTAGAACTTCTAAAGCATTTGGACTTGAGGACAAAGGGTGAAAGGGATGTGAATTGTTTGTCGCTTCAATTTGACTTAACAGAGTGCCCAAATTTTCATAGGGTATAAAACACCACTTTATACTTGAACCGAAGATGCTTTTTGCACGATGCTTTAGGCAGGTACTTAATATGTACTGTTTACACTCTTGTAAAGTTAGTATGCATAAATAACTGCAAGTTGATGACAAGGACAACTCAGGTAGATAGATACGCTTAGATTTTTCCGTACTTTGAAGATTATTACAATGAGATAAGTTCATACCAGGGGCATATGATAATTCACGTAATATGAAAATATTTTTTGTTTTCTACTCCCGATAGGAAGGCCCTGCGAAACTTGTACAATTTTCAAATGACGATACGGAAATCTGACGATACGAAAATCTACGGAGTGAATGCAGATAACACAACAAAAAAGTCCATTTTGTGCCCTTTAGCGGTCTTCAAGGTGATGATTCAAACAATGCCATCACTACCTGGATGTAATTGGCGACGAGCGCGAAAAGCCTACATCACGAATTAGTGAGTTTATCGGAAATGAAGACGAGAGTTAGAACTTCTAAAGCATTTGGGCTGGAGGACAAAGGGTGAAAGAGATCGGAATTGTCTGTTGCTTCAATTTGACTTAACAGAGTGTCCAAATTTTCATAAGGTATAAAACACCACTTTATACTTGAACCGAAGATACTTTTTGCACGATGTTTTAGACAGGTACTTAATATGTACTGTTTATACTCTTGTATAATTGGTATGCATAAATAACTGCAAGTTGATGATAAGGACAACTCAGGTAGATAGATGCGCTTAGATTTTTCCATACTTTGAAGATTAGTAGAATGAGATAAGTTCATACCAGGGGCATATAATAATTCACGTAATATGAAAATATTTTTTGTTTTCTACTCATTTTGTTTTTAATTTTAAGATACAATTTTCTTAGAGACTACATTTCTGGTGATTCCCCTACATGTTTCGCGCGCCATATCTTACTTACATACCTATCTCCAGCTGCGTTCCAAACTAGTTTCATTAAAATATTGCGTCAATATGACCAAACTTCCGAAATAATTTGTTATTTGTAGTCGATTTCTTTCAAAATGTAGTTACCGCAAAATATAGTAAATGCGACC
>WYDF02042963.1:0-12385 GCA_009867245.2 Adranes taylori | reverse complement strand
TCAATCAATCAATCAATCAATCAATCAATCAATCAATCAATCAATCAATCAATCAATCAATCAACCAATCAATCAATCAATCAATCAATCAATCAATCAATCAATTAATCAATCAATCAATCAAAATCAATCAATCAATCAATCAATCAATAACTATTGTGTACCAAAACTCTTTTCTTTCCCACCACTTCGACTTGTCCACGCGGATGTCTATCGCCAGCCGTTGCATAGCTTCTACGATGTCGTTTTATATTAGTGTGATAACTAGCATGTTTTTTTATTTCCATAAAATTTTCATCTCAAGTGCTAAGTAAGGATATATTACTGGAAATAGGGTCAATAACTGTAGTGTACAAAGTAGTGTATTTATGTATCAGAATTTTAAGGTTTTCCATCAAGGGGCAAATTTATTATACAGTGGCGGAAAATTTGTGTTATTTGTAAATTTGTTATACAGCGTGTTTACCCATTTCAAAATACAGCTATAGTGCGCAACTACAAGAAAAGAATCTCGAATGATAAAAAATTGATAAAAAGCAGATCAAGAACTGGCTATTAATGAAGCCAAAACAACAACAATTTACAGAGGCTCTAAAATGTATGGAATTCCTTGAATTACATTCTCGGATGAAAGGTATACGTGGAGCGTATGAAGAAGAACAAGGCCGACCAAATACAATTCCAATCGGAGATAAAACAAGGGTAGCAAACTCTTTAAAAATAGCAGAAAAGTGGGGCCATGGATTCTCCCGAAAATCATTGAACTATTTGCCCGGTTCATCAAAGGTAACAATATTAAAAATTATTTAGAAACTGACATTCCAGGCGTACTCCTCAAAATGTGGAATATGCCAGGAAAAGGGCATTGCATGTGTTCATAATCTACAAATAGTTTGATTTGTTAAAAATACCCTGAATAAACTTGAAATGCATGATTAACTGGAATGAATTTGGAATCTATAGGAAAGCAGCCTGAGTATTGACCCGAAGAGAGTGAACATTGTGTCGTTAATAAAGCTTCGTCGTGATCAATCAGGTCTCCAGACAAAGAAACCACCACCATTTTACTAATGGGCAATGCAGCAGAGGACAAAGCCCCACCACTACTTATATAAAAAGGAAAGAACGGATGGTACCAATGGGTTGCCTCAGAGTCACACATCACTGTTGAAACTTTAGAGGCTGCTGCCAGGTAACTGATAACAATTTTAAAGCTCCCTCCGCAGGGCGATATTTAAATCGCTTCAATGCAATTATGTTGAAAAACTACTCACCTGGCAGCGCAATCATATAGGACAAATATGACTCAACAAGGTGTTTTCACAATTCTTCTGTGATACTTCGAAAAGTATTTTCCTGACGTCATCTTAAAAGGATTTAGAAAGAGAGGAATATTGCCTTTTAATCGAAATATTATTCCGGAAGAAAGTGTTCCGTTAGATCTTATGCAAAAGTGGAAGAAAACTCACAATATTTCAAAAAAGGCTCTAGAGCAAAAAAAAACTCAGTATCAGGCCCGTCAGGCAGTTATCAACGTAGTAAGATCAGTGTGGCATTTCAAGACCTTGTATTGTCCGCAGTCAAACAAACACCAAACCCACTACCACAAAAGATAATTAAAATATGTCCTGGAGAAGAAATCTTAACATCTACACAAGCCATAAATATATTTAAAGAAGTACTAAAACCAGTTAAGAGAAGTCCCAAAAGAGAAGCTCGTTAATGTTCCAACAGTAGCAACAACTACAGTAATAGCGCTCGCATGTCACCTGTACTTATTGTGTCTGTCTATTCTGAGAAGTTCATGATTGAAATTATCATAATGAAATTAACATAGACGAGCAAGGACTCCAAAATATTGTCGCTTAGGATGTTGGGTCCTTGCAAAATATTCTACAAAAAAGTTAATCAAACATTCTATTGGTGTGGTGATGAATGAAGAATAAAACGATGAAGGGTGGGTCATACAAATTACAGGGCAAATTTTATGGCCAAAACTCGAAACTTATCAATGTTTGGTCAGAACCAACCACTGACCGAAGGGGTTTACTAAAGTTTCCAGTGTGCGTTCAGGGTTATAATTTATATTTCTGTACCACTGCAACAAATATTCTCATGTTTTTTAACATTTGATAATACCATGTCTTTTTGTTTAGAAAAGTTAGTAAGTTCGCTTTTAGGTTTAAACAGTTTATAACTTTAGTAATTTTGAGATATTTTGTTAAGTAGAAAAACAAAATGAGCAGCTTTATCTCTATTTTATACTATGGTAGATGAGTATGATTTTGATAAAGATGTTTCATTGGACGTAAAACCCATTTTTGAACAACAACTTAAATCAAAATAATCAAAATTATGTCACGAAGAAACTATACTTCAGGACTATTCTTCATCTGACTAGAAATTTCGGGTTGCCACATTACCCCCCTCTCAGCGGAGCGATAATTCATCTGCATATTTTGCTGGAAAGTGAACTCTTTGTCCGGAGCGAGGTATAACTTCATGATGTTCTGGTGTTAAGCTTCTCGAAAACCTGATTTGATCCAATGTTTGTCAGAGAGACGTTACAAAATCGCTTAAAATCGGCTTATGTCAATCCAAATGCTCGAAAAAATTGCCTGACAGTTTGATTCCGCTACCGTATGCCAGTGTTGTTAGAGAGTTACCAGTCTCATTGATCGCCGAAGCAATCCCAGTAACACAAATGGCTGTGCTTCCATCCAACGTGCAGAGTTTAGACTCTTAATGGATGTTTTTAGTGTTCTATGAAAACGTACATTTTTTGCATTCGCCTGGGACTATATGCTGTAGTACGTATGTCATCAACACCTAATAAACTGTTTAATTCTTTAAAGTGAAAAGACTGGAATTGTCTGCCTCTGTCCGTAGTCATACGATGTAGTACAGCAAAGCGTGCGATGCAGCCTATTAACAGACTTTGCCGTTATATCTTTGAGTGGTAATACTTCGACCCAATTGCCGGTCTATTAATGATAGGAGGTATATAAAATCGCTATTTGGAGGCAACGGGTCGACAATGTCTATATGTCGACAATGATAAAAAGGAATCTTGGGTGTGTCTATTTATCCGATAGACGAATGAATGTGGCTAGACACTTTATTCCTTTGGCATGTAATACATTCACGAGTCCATTGCTTAATATCCTTGTTCATATTAAGCCAAACAAATAGTTCACGAATTAAATTGAGAGTTTTTCAACACCAGGATGAAATAAATTATGTAACGTTTTAAATACGGCTTTGTGCATTTGTTTCGGTATAACTGGGCGTGAGTTTTGACCACAAACAATTTGAGTATTTGAATGAATCATTTCCGTTGTTGAGTAATGTTCGGGATTATTTAAATCACGAATTTTGGCATAGTTTTCTTGTGCATGCGATAATTGTTTGAAATCTAAAGTTAACAGAAAACTCACTAATCCATGATAACCAATCTGCCACATTATGTGCCTTAGCTGGAATTTGTGTAATTTCACAGTCGAATAGCGAAATATATTCTAAATTTTCTTGCGTTCGAGCGCATTTTTTGGTGGTTTTAGCTAAGGTGACAGTCAAAGGCTTGTGCTTAGTAAGCAGTTTATATTTATGTTCTTCGAGAAAATACGAAAAGTGTTGAATATTTAGGTAAACGGCCAATAGTACGCGGTCGAAGGTTGAGTAATTTGTTTCTGCGTTAAGAAGTTTATAGGAGGAACATTCTAGAGGTTGCACTTCATCGATACAGATTTGTTCTATTTCTGCGCCTACAGAGAAATTAGAAGCATCGACCAAAAGCGCAAGTGTCGCATCCTTATTTATATTCGGATATGCGAGTAGAACTGTAAGTCAGATTTACATATTTTAAGCGCATTAATTGAAATTTCAGATCACTGAGCTGGTTTAAATCTCGCTTTCTAGCACCTTTCTATGTATCGTTTAAAAATGTTTGCGTTTCAGCCGCGTTACGCACAAATTTACGATAATTATTAATGAAACCCAGAAATACCCGCAAGTTCTGAATAGTTTTCGGCAAGGGTGTGTCCAAAATATTTAAGATTCAAGTATTCCAATATGTGAAAATTATGGGAAAGAAAAATGTGATGATAATGGTATACTGCTGAATAACATACAATATCAAAGATTAATTGGTAGCTTGGTAAAATCTCTTGGAATTTTAATAGTCAATCATCTAATATTTAAGTTGTACCATGCGTACAACAATAGTAAAGTTGCGAAAAAAGTATCTCCTCTAAACAAGATGAAACATAATCTACTACAAAAACAAAAAAGGCTAAACAGATATACCTTGATTAACGCGATTAATTAATCCCTCAGTGTCACCGGGAAAGTCAAAATCGCGATAATCAAATATATAAAGTAAGTACATAAGTACATATGTAATGGTATTAATTCTAATTGATCCCCATCCCTATGTAACAATTTTTTACCTAATAATGGTTTACTGTTGAATTACATACAATATCAAAGTTTAATAGGTAGCTTGTTATACATGTCATCGAACACATGTTCAGATATATCAACAGGTATATCAATTTAGGCACAAAAGCTTAGTTCGCCGTGTCAAGTAGATTGGAACGAGTTAAAGCGTGTGGTTAAATACCTAAAAGGGCACATCGAATTTAAAATTAGTACTTCGTGGAAATAAATGTAACAATGAATTGGTTTATGGTTATGCAGTTGGGCAAATAATCTATGTGACAGGAAGTCAAACAGTGGTTACATATTCATTGATAATGGTGGTGTATTAAGTTGGGCGAGTCGGAAATAATGTTATGTGGCACTGTCATCAACAGCAGCAGAGTTTATAGCATTGTCTGAAGCATGTCAAGAAGCATTTTGGTTGAAGCATTTATTAAATGACATGCATGCATGTATATACCTAGTTCAATCACCAATTTTGATCTTCAAATATAATCAAAGTTGTTTGAAGCTCATGGAGGAGCAAAAACACTCAAATCGAACCAAACACATACTGTACAATATTGTTAAGGATTACATAGAGAAGAAAATTGTATTGTATAAATACTGTTCAACAGAAGAAATTGTTGCTAATTTATTAACAAAGCCATAATCAGAGTCGAAAAATATTACATTAAGGGACTACTGTGGATTACATGATTGAGGAGCAATGTTGAAATATAAATGTGACAATCATGTAGTTTTTGATGAATATATGTATTTATTTTAGTTTCATATATAAAAATAAAATAGAAATGTTATGTTGTTGTTGTCACACGAAAATAAAGTTCATTATAATAATAATTTGGTTATTTACAACGTTAGAATAATTCTCTTTGGTATTTCCAACACATGTATCGTGCAAATTGTTGTAATTGTTACTACACGAACGTTTCGTGCATGTGAATAAACACTACGCGAACTCGGTGCTTGATTCCGACTTCCGCATTTTTTAAGATGTTGCACTTTAGTAGTTAATTTCTCAACTGGCCTAGTTAGCTCGCACACATCACTTTTGTGATTATTTTCATAAGCCGTAGTGACTAATAAGATCGTTGTAACGGGTGCCATAACTTCATTCAATTTATCTGCCCTGATTGCTAACTGATGTAAATTGTCTTTGCTTACAGATAAAATTGCTTGAGCTTTGGTAAACGCTGAAGCCGTAATGATTTTATTAATTCTTCACTTACTAGTGTGCCACCTAAAAACAGCATTTTCGTAGAAGTTGTGATGGTTTAGAAACTCCTAATTCCAAATCTGTTAATAACTTCCTTATCTTTTGTTCCTCACTATCTCCATAATTAATAATAATTAAGCGTGGCTTAAGAGTTTCAAATTTATTCGCGTCAGGAGATCTCAAACTTGTGATAGGACTTCAGTTTCAACAGCGCCTTCCAATATATTATAGCGAGTAATATCTACCGTACTCCCTTAATTTGCAAACTGGGCTTCGAGATAAGGAAACCGAAAAAGGGGGTCTGACTTCCAAAACGGCGTTGGCCGAAAACAATCCTGGCAATTTCTATTGGAATAGTAGACTTGCTATTCCAAAATGTGGTTTGTGGCGACGTTTCGTCAACTGCTATATTATTATCGACGGATTTCAACATATCATTGTTACCTCTATCCCATCGATGTTACCTCTATCTCTATCTCATACCTCTATCCCACAGTGAGTGAACTGTATAACTAATTTTCATTAATTATTATATCACGTAGGGATCACCAGTTTACGGGAGACGATATTTACATATTTACATAAATCCCGTAAATATGTTTTATTGAACGTAAAACTCATTTTTAAACAACTTAAAATGATGTTTAGAATAATCAAAATTATGTTATGAAAAAACTAAGCTTGAACATTCTTCTTGCTCTGACTAGAAAGTTCGAGTCACCACAATACATTTGCCCCAGTACTTAATTCACAGGGTTTGCCTTACAAAATATAGATCATTATCACATTTGCCCCTATGATTTGCCCCATCTTCTAAAACATTTATCTAACAAAATGATAAGCTGATAATTAGATTTAAATTATACTGTGGGGTAATAAACATGTTAAAAATGTATAGCATTTTTTTTTAAATTTAAATTGTTATTTACTAGCGTAATACATTCAAAGAATTAAAAACTATATCACAATTACCCCATCTCACCTTATCTAAGTATTAATGGACATTGAAGCAATCTATGGATATTGATAAAACCATTTTAATGTGCAACAAATATTTATACATTGTGCTTTACAAATGCTTAAGCAATCTGAATGTTAAACTTGCAGAATACGAGTATAAAGAGTTTTGAAATCCAAAATTTATTTTGGAAAATTTGTATGTACTGCTCGTAATAAAACTATTATCGATAATAAAATTTATGTAGTAATTATAAAGTAATATGATACGTTTTGTGATAATTTGTTGTATAAAAGGCATGTCTTGTTTGTTATTTATTATTAATTCATATTTGGTTTAAAAATACACTAAAAAATGAAACTTTGGGTAGTATTATTTATTTTAGTAGCAGTTTGCTGTGCTTCAAGTAAATATATTTTTTAACATTTTTATTCAGTCTAAAATTTTTCAAATATAGACAATACATTTATTAATAAAACAATTTCAATATTAATTTATTTCAATTCAACAATAATAAATAATCGCTATGATATTAATAATCATTTAATTAATATAAGTATTAATTAAAGGAAAAGAAAAGCAATGTTGCTTTCTGAGATATAGCAAAAGTCTTGAAATATAGGAATTATGAAGCAAAATATTACCAAATAGGTCAAATTTATATACATTTAAAGTTTATTTTTGATGAATCACTGGCGTACATAGAAATATTTTGGTCGGGGGGCGGGGCTCTTATTGCAATATTCTTATTCTAATTTTTAATATTTATATATTGGAAAACATGCCGAAATTGCTAACATTTTGAAGAGAGCTTGGGAGGGGATTTTAACTCCAACCTAAATAAAACTGATATCCCGAGCATGTGGAGATAAGGTTTCAGACAAAAATATTCTCATTTTAAAACTGAAACTCTTAAAATAGACATTAACTGCGGGATTCCCTCAGGCAGCAAGATCGGTCCTTTGTTCTTATACAATACGATAATGATCTACGAGGATTACTAAGAATGTGCAAAATCAAATCATTTGATGACGATCCATTAATCTGTATGTCAATAAACTGCATAATGCAGACAAGACAAATACCAGTGCTAATACTGGTGCTAAAGTTACTATTGATAAAACAGATATTGAATGTGTAAATGAAATAAAATCTCTTGGAATTTTAATAGACAATCATCTAATCATCTAACATTTAAGTTGTATCATGCGTACAACAATAGTAAAGTTGTGAAAAAAGTATCGCCTCTAAACAAGATAAAACCTAATCTACTACAAAAACAAATAAGGCTATACAGGTATCCCTTGATTAAAGCGATTAATTAATCCCTCAGTGTCACCGGGAAAGTCAAAATCGCGATAATCAAATATATAAAGCAAGTACATAAGTACATATAAAATGGTATTAATTCTAATTGATCCCCAGCCCTTTATAACAATTTTTTTACCTAATATCTAAATTATATCTAATATAAAGACTGTGAATGGTCATGAAAGAAGAATATTTAAAATGTTTATTTCATATTTATTTTCAACAATATTTATTAAATTTTCTTGAAAACATTTGTGTTGTTGTTTAAAGCATTTTTGGTTTTTTCTCTTCATATATTCCGCGATGGCACCCCAACTTATTACCTAAATTGCGACAAACTAGACTGTTACGATTCATACCTGGATCCATATCAATTATTTGTTGTTTGAAATTATCAAAAGTCTTAATTATTTCATCAAGTTGTTTAATAGTGATTTTCTTTGGCCCGTTTTCTCCTTCAAAATCCATTTGGTCATTTTCTTCTAAAGCACGTTGTTGATCGATCTGGAGAAGCTCATCGTTGGTCAATTCTTTTGAAGCTGAATTCATAAGTACTTGATCATTTTCCACGTCAACACCTTCAAAACCAAGATCTTCGCCGATAGCTACAATTTCTTCCACCTTTGTTAACGGGATTTAAAATCCGACAAAATCAGCACAATCACGCAACACATTTTTCCAGACGGCTCGCATGCATCCTTCTGTCACCCATTGCCATGTATAATGTATGTTATCTATTACGTCTTTGATTTTAATTTATCCAAAATTCGTGAAGAGTGACTACATTTAATCTTGTTGTTAGTTCAACAGCTTCAGAAAAAGTTCTTTTAAGGTAATGCGCATTTAATGCAGAAATGATGCCCATGTCCATGGGTTGTAGTAGGGAATTTGTGTCAGGAGGCAAAAATATAACTTTCACATTTTGTGGCATATATGAACGTAAACAAACGACAGACTATTATGTGTTTGACAATAACAGTATTAACGGAAAGAATGAATGTTTTATTTTATTTAATTTAATGTATTTGTAACAAAGTTTGCTCTTCACGTATTAATATATAGATTGTAGGATATAATATATATATATATTTACTTAATTTTAAAGGAATCAACATGTATCTATTACAATCACCTGTATGATTTACTTTTTGTAATCTATGTTCGTATTAGAGCATATAAAATAGACTAGGGCCCTAAAAAGGTAGACTAGGTGGTAATCTACGTTTATTTTGTGCGTAAATAGTTTTTGACTCTACTCCTCAATCCTACACTCTAATGAGTGCTAATTTATAATATTTAACTCGCGTTTCTTCTAGCATTTGATTATACAAGACCTTAAAAATCTGTATTTTTTCAGTTTGCTCAGATCGGATACGTTCACGATGTGGCGAAAATTCGTACAAACGGCGATTAGGTGCAATTAGTAAACTTGAGGGGGCTATAAAAAACAATGGAGAATTGATACGATTATTAACAAAATATGGAGCATGGAGAAACAAATTTGTAGAATTAATATCAGCACTCGAGTTATACAGCTTAGAGCTGGTTAATCAAATAAATCTATTGGATAAAGTACCCAATTTGGGTATGTATATCGTTAATGTTGAAGTATGCAAGGCTCTGAGGGCTCTGGCAGTCACAACTAAACGTGCAACTGTACTGGGAGAAAGCTTTCGACGTCAACTTCGGCGTGTCATTAGAAAGTTGATTCTTAAACTTGACAACAAGAAATATGTTACTCTCTTGTATGTGCTAAATAGAAGAATTGCACAAATATCAGAATTGAGTCAAAGAATTGAAAATGAAGTTTTAAAAGCAGATTATGCTAGACTAAATGCAAAATCTTATAAATTTACGAGAGCAGGTAATACTGGACTTGCAAATGCAATTAATAACATTGCCACAAATTATGGAATACCGAGACTTAATACAGCAATTAATATCTTGAAATCACTCTAGGACAAAATCTTTTTAATGGTTTTGGGCAATGTCGTTATATTTTCAATATCTAGAAAAAAGTTATGTGTCAGTTATTGTAATTAATTTTAAAACATATATATTCCTGTTAAATACTTAGTAAATGTATCATTCCAATCATGTATTTTATTTTGTGTTGACTTATTTCCATTTGACAGGTCCTATTATTTCTTCATATCATTGAACACTATATACAACCTAAGCGTTCATTTTCACAAAAACTAAATTTAGGCGATGACAATTTTTTATTATAATTTCATTATTTGTTTTGTCTCCGCAACGAAAACTAATCAGTTTTTTTTATGTCCACCAATTTAAATGTATTCAGGATATACGGGTAGGTTACATGTAACTTGAAGAATATAAATTTGTGGAGCTCAAAAATGAGCATTTTTTTAAAGAAAATTTACTTGGAGGTAGAATAAATCCAGTGTTCGTTTCAAAAAGTTGTGGCTAACACTTTGAGCAACAACATTAACTTACATACTACCCATGGCTGAAACAATGTTGCAGAACTTCATAGAATTAGGATGTAATCACACGTGTGCAATTTATATTTTCTACCATCAAATATTGGTTTTTTGCTGGAGAACCTTAGTGATGTTGATATGGTAAAAAAGGTGAAAATCATAAAAGAGAAGGTTACGCCAAGTGCGAAAAAATTGAACAAATACAAGCGAAAAAGCGATAAAATTTTTCCTTAAATCTTGTTTTGGTAATAATTATGTTCTTTAATATCATACTTTTGAAAATCTCTAAACTATAGCAATAAACGAAAACTATGGAAAGCATTTTTGGGCAATATGTGTGGATTTAACAGTAAATTGTTTTATATTTGGTCAACAATGCTGCAACACAAAAATGTCATATTTCATGTGTAAATGAGGCATACGAGCCAAAAACCTTCACTTGAAGTTAACAATTTGGCCTGAAAGATAGACCCTTAAACTCGGTTCAAAAGTCGCAAGAAATCAATTGCTTAACCAGCCAGAGTACCTCCACTTCTGACAAGCTTGGATTAATGAAGCCCCATCCGGTATTTAAAAATAAGATTTACGAGAGTAGTGTAAAAGAAACTTCAAGAAAAAATGTTGTGGAGATCCAAATCAGAAATTTCGTGACAGACAGTTTAGTTGAAAGTGCAATAAATTTAGTGAATATATCGGCATGCGTTTCGTTGTGGTTAAATTTCTGGGCAACAACAAAGGACCTACAAAGTACAAAAACATAGCTAAAACAATGTTGCAGAGTTTCATGCAATTAGGATGTAACAGGGGTGGACAGTTCAGCTTTCTCTATTCACATACTGATTTTCCCAAAGAGCCTTCGCGATATATGTGAATAACAAAAAGAAAATCATAAAGGAGAGGTTTTCACTTTACGCAAGAAAAAACGTCAAAGGATATCAGCAAAAAGATGGAAATGAAATTGTTATATATCTCATTTGTTTTCGTAACATTTAATTGATTCAATATTTGTTGCTTATTTAGCAAATCTTAAAAAATTTTATGAAATCATTTTTTGCCATTTTGTATGGATTTAAATTATATGGGTTTCACTTGGTCAATAATACAGGAACATTTCATTTTTAAATGGGGTATCCAAGCCAAGGACTTACAATGGAAAGTCAGAAATAGACCTAAAAGAAAAACCCTTCAACCTGGTTTTAAAAACACTAATAAATAAGGCAATTGTTCAACCATACACGATGCCATTACCTCCTCTTCAGATCAGCTGGGATTAATGAAAGATTTTACTAAGCCACTTAAACTGCTTCTAATTGTTGAAAAGAAGATTTACGAAAGAAGTTTACAAGAAACAGAGAGAAAATATATTTGTGGAGCTCCGAATCTTTGAAAACAATCTAATTGAAGATAGAATAAATCCAGTGGAAAAAGGCATGCGTATAGTTTCAAAAAGTTGTATATAAAACTTTGAGCAACAACATAGACTTACAAATTACAAAACCATGTCCGAAACAATGTTACAGAACTTCGTAGAATTAGGATATAATATATTGTGTGTACTTTTATTTTCTGCCTTCTAATATGTAATTTTTGTTTGAAAACCACAGTGATGGTGATAGGGTACAATAAAAACGAAAGAAAATTATAAAAGAGAAGGTTCACGGCAAGTGAGAAAGAAGTTGAAAGAATATGAGAGAAAAAAGGCAATCAATTTTTTCCATATATCCTTTTTGTTTCGGTTATATTTATTTGATATGATATCTGTTGCCCATTTAGCAAACCTTAAAAGGATGAAAATCTGAAAGCTCTAGCCAAAAACAAAAACTATGGACAGTATTCTTGGGCAGTTTGTGTGGATTTAACAGTAAATGTTTTTTAATTGGTCAACAATGCTACAGCACAAAAATGTCATATTTCATTTAAGAATGAGGCATGCCGCAGTGGCGTAACTATACCGTTCGAGGCCCGTGGCAAATTCATCGGATGGGCCCCCTCCCCCCAATATAAAGAAGC